>JACGDI010004059.1:1213510-1307576 GCA_014898725.1 Jacaranda copaia
TGAGCCATCCGAGCAAGTTGTTCATCCATTGTTGCCACTTCAGTCGCTGTAGCCAACAATTCAGCAAAAGATAATACCTTAGGATTCGTTTCCCTTGGACTTCCTAAGTCAGAATCATCAGATGGAAATAAATCAGTATTCTTGCCCCCAGTTATGGGCTGATTGACAGATTTAGCAGCAGGGTCAACGGCATCGACAACGTCTTTCCTAGCCAAGGCGAGTTGGTTTCTCTTAGGTGCCATTGAGCGATTGCAAATATCTTCAGAATTTGAACGGGAGAAAGAGATGAGGGGTAGATTCGCGTCCCACCGGGTGTGCCAGAAATTTGTTCACACAAATTTCGTTGTCTGCAAAACTAAATCACAAGACAAAGAAATAATAATGAACAAATTAAATTTATATAAACAAAAAATATATATATGAGAATTACAATTTATCAGAGAAAAAATATAAATTCCCTAACAAAACTAATCTCTTGATTCTTCTCCCAATATATATATGATCCAAAGGCTTAAAGTTTGTTCTTGGATATATGGTGTAGTATCCCTTGACTCGGTAAAAGATACTATGAAATTTTTTTGAAACCTGAACCTTGACTCCGAGATCAAAGGACTTGATGACTTGATAAAAAACTTGTAATGAATTGGAAAGGGATAATTTAGATTATCAGTCTTTTTTCTTGAAGCGCAGCAAAATTTAAAGGGAAAAAACTTTGAAAATTCAACATTCTGTTGATGTGTTTGAGAAAAAATGATGCTAAAATTTTAAGTTTACGATAGAAATTAATATATATATAAGGCATTAAAACGTCTCCCGCAAACTTGTACAAGATGGATTTACTACACAACTTGTCTCCCCCTAACTGTTTGACATAAGGGGGAGATGCCCAAACTTTTAGACAAGAGTGAGAGGGTACTTTTACATACCACACCTCATATGGTGTTTTTGGCAGCAACTTTGACAGTACTATATTTAGAACTTTGCTGCCGTTTCTAAGGCGCATCTCCAAATGGATATGGGTACATCAGAAAAGCTCATCATGGAACATACCATGTCCAACAATGTACATTTTCTCCTCTCAACTACCCCATTATGTTGGGGTGTGTCGAGTGGAGTTCATTGAGAGAGAATTCCATTCTCCTTTAGATAATCTAAGAATTCAGTACTTAAGTATTCTCCTCCTTGATTCGATTGAAGAGTTTTAATAGTAAGTCCCTTTTGCTTTTCTACTTCATTCCTATACTCTTTGAACTTTTCAAAAGCTTCAGACTTATATTTCATAAGATACACATCTCTAAACTGAGTATGGTCATCGATGAAAATAATGAAGTAAGAATAGATTTCTCTTGCACTAACTCTTAGTGGGCCACAAACATTCGTATGAATCAAATCTAAAGGAGTTATGGTTCATTTCAATTGTTCCACAAAAGGGGCTTTGGTCATTTTTCCCTTTAAACAAGACGCACAAGTAGGAAAGTCCTCAATGTCACTAACATTTAGTGCTTTGAAAGTTTCTAACTTGTTCATCCTATTTTTAAATATATGTCCAACTCTTGTAGCCACAAAATCGCATCTTCTTGGTTATCTAATTTTTTATTACTTGATTGAATGTGCATTAATGAAGTTTGAGAATCTAGTATATACAATCCGTTGTTTAATGTGCCTTGTGCAATTAAAGTACCATTCTTAATGCTTTTAACATTTTATTTGATGTAGAATTATCATATCCATCATTACCTAAAATGGGAATAGAAATAATATTCTTCACAAAAGAGGGTACATAATAACAATGATCAAGTATAGTGCATGAATTCCCCAAGTCTAACTTGACTACGCCTTCAGCCATGGCCGTAACCATTGCTCCATTTCTAAGGCGGAGGTTTATGTCCACTTCATTGAGAGCCACATGTAGTGTCAAATACTTGTGAGGAAAAATTTATCATCAAGTGCACTTCAAAAAGTACATACCATTCTCAAGGGTTGCAAGGTAAGCTTTGCAATTCCTTTTCCAATGTCCTTTTTCACCACAATGGAAACAAGCAACATCAGTTCAAGCCTTTTTCTCTTTCTTGATTCCCCTTGAACTCTTCAAGGGTTGGTTTCCCTTAGAGGAAGAACTCTTCTTTCTTTTACCTCTCTTTTTAGGACCCCTAAGGCCTTTAAACTTGGAAGAGAAATCAAGCATAAGAGGGTTTTCCTTTCTCATGATGGCCTCAATAGTCACCAATTCATTAATCATCACTTCTTGATTGGACACATTAAAGTTTATAACGAATTGGTCAAATGAGCTAGGCAATGATTGGAGGATCAAATCTACATAGACTTCATTATCCATGATCACATCCAATTATCCAAACTTCTTGATGAGTCCAATCATCTTAAGCCTGTGATCATGGAAACTTGAGCCCTTAATCATCCTTGACCTTAAGAGCTCTCTAGACAAATCAAACTTTGTGCCTAGTTTGAACACTATACAACTCTTATAGGTGTTGGTAGATCTTGTGAGCATGTTTCATGTGCTCATGAGTCTTTTGGAGCTTATTAGCTGTGAAGGCCATCATGATGCATCTTGTTTCTAAATCATCATCTACAAACTTGGTGAACAATTCACTTGATTCACCAGTGGCATCATCGCCAATGGTGTCCTCTTTTCAGAATCAAGAATTATTTTAAGCTTTCTCAACCAATCACAAAAGCTTGGCCTGGTTAGCATATTGATTTTTAAAATAACATTGAGTAGATTTTTAGCCATTTTGAGTTTAAAATTTTCAAAAATCTACAAAAGGCAAAAATAAGAGTATAAGCATATGACAAAATATTGAGATTGAAAACATATTCATGATCTTTCAAGCATGTTTTTCTCCCATTATTTCATCAAGTTATTCACCCCATAGAAGCATTTGGGAAACCATATTTCCTAGTAACAGTCAAGACCCTAAGGACTTGTAAGTGGACCCCTGTGATTGAGTGTATATCCACAAACAATTCAAAGGTAAACAAGTTTTTGAAGGCTAGTGTAGCACTAGGATCCAGTAATCAAAAATTCAAAAGATAAAATTAACTAGGCTACATAAGCTAACAAGGATCTAAATATGTTTGCGATTTAGATTTAGGTAGAGGATTACATTGACAAGTTTAAATCCATAAAGCGAATGAAGAGCTCTTCTTCAATCCAAAACCTATCAAACAGCAGCGCAACTGGAATGATGCAACTTTCACATGATCCAAACACCACCAAAATATTCTGAAAAAATTCCAGTAGTGTCTCAACTCCTTGAAAACTCTACTATGGAAATTTCAGATTGAAAATCCCCCTGGATCTCCTGAAAGAAAATTGCCAATTTACTATCCTAACTGGTGGATCTCCAAAGGCCTGCAATCCAATTGTCTTTCTTGTATCAATATGCTCCACGCACCAATGCAATACCCTAGTTCTCCTCACTATTAGTTGGAGATAGAAAGAAGAAGAGAAAAGGAGATGGCTAATTTTGGGATTGTAAAAGAAGAGGAAGTGAAGTTTCAACACATGAGGTAACACTTAAGAGAGTTGGAGGGAAAATGTGAGAATCTAATTCTTCACATGGAATGCACAATGCCGCCCACTCTCACCTCTATATCTATACATAGATGGAGGATGGTGTGATGGCAAGGTGGTAAATTCAAATCAAAATTGAATTTTGTGTGCATTTCAATTTCATTTGGAATCTACTTTCAAATTAATTAAAATGCCACACTAGATGAACTTTTCATCTAAATTTTCGCTCCAAATTGATTCTTCTCATTAATTAAATTAAACTCTTTAATTTAATTAATTAACTTTTGACTTAACTCTTAAGTCAATAAGCTTAATTCCTTAAGCTTGACCAATTGATAGTTACATGGCACTAAATAATTAACTTCCTAATTATTGGTCTAATTAAACATCTTAAATTAGTTGATCAATTTAACACTTAACTTAATCAAGCCAAAATTGATGTCAACATTCAGTCACCCCAAAATCATTCACTTGGAGAGCTTGTCACTACCCACTTACCACTTTAGCTATCTAGTAGATTCTCTGAGTAGGCCTTCAGTGCTTTGTTCTCTAACAAGCACCCATGAACATGCTTCCTTATCTCATATGGGGTTACTTATGGAATAGAGCAACATCCAACCCTTGGATTTATGTATTATCAGTGCAAGTCGATCTGGCTTTTAGATGTTCTGTTTCATAAGATCTTATAACTTGGAGGATTTAAGATCACAACTGTACAAGACTTATTCCATGATCACCACCATGTACATGACCAAGTCTCATAGTCTTGTGTGATCTAAGGTCTTCATCCAAATGCTAGTGAATTAATAATAAGCATAAGATAAAGATAGCCATATAAAGAATATTATTCAATCAAGATTCTTTTACAGGGAAATAGTTTTGCAAAGCCAATCTAATTGGCTTGTGGTGTACTATTTCAACAATATCCCACTTGTCCTAAAGCTAATTCCCTATGGCCTTGAGACCTATTTTCTCAAGATTCGTTCAAAGACCTTTTAGATAGGGGTTTATTTAGTAGATATATTATATTCTCTTTTGAGGTAACTCTCTCAACTTAGATGTTGCCTCTATCAATGATCTCCTAGATCAAATGATAATGCCTTAATATGTGCTTAGATCACTGATGAGATCTTAGCTCTTTAGCTTACGCTACCACCTTGTTGTTGTTGTAGAAGACAATTATTTTATCCAAACATTTTTCTTTGTAGCTTCTAAAGTCGCAACATATTCTGCCTCTATGGCAGAGTCGATCATGGTGTCTTGTTTAGAATTCTTCCAACTCACTGTGCTACCATTAAGATAAAATATGAATCTAGAGATGGATATTAGATCCTCTATTAGATTGGAAACTTGAATCCAAAAACCCCTTGAGTTTCAATTCTCTATTGCCATATACTAAAAACATATCCTTAGTCCTTCTCAAGTACTTAAAGATTACTTTTACAGCCAACCAATGACTTTCACTGAGATTAGACTAGAAATAGCTTGTAAGACTTAGAGTGTGTCACATGTAGTCTCGTACATTGAACTGCATACTTTGTGCTCTCAATAGCAAAGGCATAAAGTATATGGGCTATTTTCTATTTTTCATCTTTCATCTTAGGGGCCATAGACTTGAAAAGATGAATGCCATGTCCCATGGGAAGGAATCCTCTCTTGAATTTTTCTATACTAAATCTCTTTAGTATCTTATCAATCTATGGGGTTTAAAAAAGCTACAGCATCCTTTTCAATCTATCTCTATAGATTCGTATTCCCAATATGTAGGATGCTTCTCCCAAGTTCTTCATAGAGAATTGAATAGATAACCATGCTTTAGTATACTCTAACATTCCTACCTTGTAGCTAATGAGATGGATGTCATCAACATAAAAGACAATAAATTGTACAATATTTTCACTAGCCTTCTTGTATACACCTGGTTCATACACATTTTTGACAAAGCCAAATGATTTGACTATCCTATCAAAATGTGTGTTCCAACTTCGGGATGCTTGTTTAAGTCCATAAATGGATCTCTAGAGTTTGTAAACCTTTTACTCACTTTCCTTAGATGTAAAACCTTGTCATTGCCCTATGTATATCTATTCTTCAATGTCTCCATTGAGGAAAGTAGTTTTTACATCCATTTGCCATAACTCATAGTCAAAATATGCGGTTATGGCAAGTAAAATTTGAATGTACTTAGACATTGCAATCGGTGAAAAAGTTTCCTTGAAATAGATACTGGGTCTTTGAATATAACCTTTCACCACTAGTCATAGCTTAGACGTCACTACCTCTCCATTAAATCCTAGCTTCGCTTATAGATCCACTTACAGCCAACGAAAACTATTCCCTTCATTGGATCTACCAAAGTCTATTCTTTGTTGGAGTACATGGAGTCTATTTTGGATCTCATGGCTCTAAGCTGATGTCTTAAGTCTATGTCCAACATAGCTTTCTCATAGGTCTTCAGATCAATATCTAATTGGCCCGTCTCACGAAAAAATACAAATTTTTTGAGTTGCTTCTTGATTCAATCCGATCTTTTCAGATTTTGTGTGTGAAGCACTAGTTGGTCATTGGTTTCCACCACTTGTGGGATCTGATTATCATCTTAAACTTTATCAAGTTCAATAACAATGCCATTTCTATCTAATAAAAATTGCCTTTTTGAAAAGGTGTCATTCCTTGAGACAAACATCTTTTGTTCCAAAGGATCATAAAAGTAATAACACATAGACTTTCTTGGGTATCCCACAAACTTGCACAAGGTGGATCTAGTATCCAACTTATTTGAAGATACATGTAGCACGAGGTTCCAATAATCAAAACTTTAAAAACTAAAAATAACTTGGATACACATGTCACCAAGGATCTAAACATTTCATTGATTCAGATTTGATCAGAAGAATTCCTTAATTTTCAGAAAATCAAAGGAAAGTGGAAGAAGATCTCAACTCCTTGAATCTGTCTTCTGACGCCACAGTGGAATCTTATCAAATTTTGACGAATAAAATGAACTCCAATTTGAGTGAAACTGGTACCAAAAGATCACCAACTCCTTGATATATCTTCAGTCCAAAAATAAGCTCAATATGAATTTTTCAAGACCTCCAAAGGTCGCTGCAAATTTACTACCTAAAATTGGATCTCGCAGCAGCAGCTCGATTTGGATGCAACTTTTTCCCAATCCAGATTCCTCCAAAAATTCTGAACATTTTAAAACAGATTCTAAACTATTTGATAAAGCAACTTTGAAAAATCTAGATAAAAAATCTAAAGGGAAGCTCCTGGAAAAATTCTCCAAAATCACTGCCCTGACAGTGGATCTCCAAAGGCCAGCAATCCAATTGTCTTGCCTCTAATGTTATGGTCCACACACCAAAGCTAGATCCTATTTTCCTCAATAATGGATGGAGAATAATAAAGGGAATTGTAGAGATGATGGCTTGATTTGGAGGTAGGATAAGAAGAGAAGGGAAGCTTCAACATATGAGGTAGCACTTTGAAAAATTGAGGGAAAATGTGAGAGAATCTAATTCTTCACACAAGTTACTAATGGCCACCCATCTTTCCCTCTATGGCTATATATAGAGTAAGAATGGTATGATGCCATGGTGGCATCACACCTTCCTAAAGCAATGGTGCCAACTAGCTTTGCTTAGTTGGTGAATTCAAATTTTCTCTCCAAAATGATTCTTTTCATTAATTAAATTAAAAACTTTAATTTAATTAATTATCCTTTGACTTAACTGTTAAGTCAATTAGCTTAACTCTTTAAACTTATCATAGTTAACTTAACTCTTTAAGCAAACTTGACTAATTGATGATCATACGGCACCAAATAATTAACTAATTAATTATTGATCTAATTTAATTTGATCAATTTAACAAATAAATTGTGTTGGAATAGTGCCCTTCAAGCCAAAGAGAATGGCCTTGTATAAACTATTGCCTTGTAAAATAATCTTAACTTAATGTTATTCACTATATGGCCACCTTCATCTTATGTACTATTATACTTCACTTGCATTTGGATGATGCCATTAGATTACCTAAAACTACAGGACTTGGTTTGGTGATCATGGAATAAATCTCACACAGTCGTGATTTTAAATCTTTCAAGTCATAGGATCTTATGAGATAGGGCATCTAAGATTCAGATAAGCTTTCACTAACGATACATAAATCCAAGAGTTGGAGATTGCTCCATTCCATGAGCAATTGTATGAGATACAGGTGCATGTTAATAGGTGCTTCTTAGAGAACAAGGCATTGAAAACCCACTAGAGAATCCACTAGATAGCTATAGTGGTAAGTCGGTAGTGGCTAATTCTCCTACTTACACTAGTACATATTATTAATCCTTTGACCTGAGGATCCATGGTAACCTTGTACCCAATCCTCATGCTTTGACTTATCCTTGACCATGTAGTGAGTCTTTCACATTGAGATTGGGTATGAGCTACTTGACATGGAGGTTTGTGAGATTCAAAATGGAATCTGACTCCTTGCTATTGTGAAGGGCCAATATATCTCTTATGTGTTCTATAATGATTGATTCTTAGAAATCTTTGCGCAAGGTGGTGTGACAATTTGAAAAAGGAGTTTTTCAATGGTAAGGTCACACAAACAGAATTGAACATTGAGAATAGAGATATATTATCCAAACTATTTGAGAGCCAACAAATATCTTACTCTGGGCCTCTTTTAGGAGATAAAAGATGGAAGGACTGTATTTACATGGCATGCATAGAGCGATGATCGTTCTCCAGAATATTCATTTTAGCTAATTAGTTAGGCTCCATAGGCTTGAGGTTGGACATTGACCATGAAGATTAGGTACTCTTCAATTAATGAGATTAATTAAATTGAGTTGACTAGTTTAAAAGAAGTTTTAAACTAGAATGAATATAAGATATTCAAAAGCCACAAAACGTTGTCAGCCCATATCCAGTGAATGGTAAAACCTATAGGGTAACACATAAAATCCAATTAGCTTCTTAATTAATGGAGAGAATTTTCTAAGGAGTTGGAAAAGAGATCTCTCTGAATAAACTGAATTTTGGTACCAAGTTTAAAGGTCAATTTTAGCTTGATTGATTTAAGTGTTAAATTAATCGACAAATTTAAGAGTTAAATTAGATCAATAATTAAGGAGTTAATTATTTGGTACCAACATGACCATCAATTGGTCAAGTCAATTTAAAGAGTTAAATTAATGAATTTAACTTAAAGAGTTAAGCTAGTTTAACTTAAAGAGCTAAGTCAAAGCATAATTAATTAAATTAAAGAGTTTAATTTGATTAATTAGGAGTAATGAATTTTGGAGGAAAGAATAAAATGAGACTTGAGAAGGCATCTTAATTAATTTGAATTAAGATTCCAAATGTAATTAAGATGCAAATGAAATTTAAATAAAATTTGAATTTCTTTTTGCCACCTAAGCAAACCCTTGGCTGTCCCCCCTTAGGGAATGTGTGATGTCACCTTGGCATCACAAAATTCGACATCTATATATAGATATAGTGAGGGCTTGGCCAGTGAGAAAAAAAAGTGTGCTTTAGGTGTGAAGAATTAGATTCTTCATTTCCCTCCAAAATAGCCCCTTTTACATTCTTGCATTTCATGAGTTGAAGGCTTAGCTTGTTTCTTTTTCCTCCTACCAATTTTAAATCTCCTCCATTATCAATTCTATGTTCCTATTCTAGCTCATGGATTATAGAACTAGGAAGTCTCATTGGTGTGTGGACTTTTTCAATAGAGGCAAGACGTGTGGCATGCTTTGTTTCTGGAGATCTACCTGTGCGAGGTTCGACTTTGAAATTTTCTCTAGGATGTTCTAGATGGCCAATCGATCTGAATTTTTTACTAGAGGTTATAAAAGGTTTTATCTATATTTATTAATATTTCTAGAATATTTTGGGATGATTTGGTAGGGCGATTGTTGTAATCCTTTCACTGTGCCACGAGCAAGCAAATTCTGAAACCAGTGAAGTGTTCACTTGTTTCTTGTTGGATTTTCTTATGAAGGTAATCCTATATCTAAATCTAAATCCAAGGCATGATTTGATCCCTATTTTTCTTGTAGGCACTAATTACTTTATGTTTTGAATTTTTTATTATAGATCTCAATGCCTATCTTGCTTTCAAGTTGTATCAAAGCCTAAATCATGCTTAGATTTGGATTTTATTTGGTTGATTGATTCATGTGATGGATTGATATTCATCATCATATTCTTGATTCAATTGATGGATTGGAGAATTTGGTTGATTTGTGTGTGGCTCCTTGATTGAAAGCATGCTATTATGTGATTTAAGTATTAATTCATGTAGTTTGTATGTTTTAATTCATAGTGATTAATGTTGAATGGTGATTTGGCATTAATTGATGTTATATGTTGATATAGCATGTTGATTTATGACTGAAATAGTTTTGGTCTATTTTGAATCCAATACGATTGGAATTATATTGGGCATTATTTGAAGAATTTGATTATTACTTTTTCTAATTTTTGAAAGCATGTTTGAGCACTTGAATTTCTAGTTTTAAAAGGGGTTTTGAATTTGGAAATCAATCTAAAATGTGTGTTATAATGTTGAGAATACGTGCTAAAATTGTTGGTTCACAAGTGCTGAGTGGAGATCACACTTGGCAAGCCATGAAGCCCGAAAGATAAAGCTGCCAGCAACCCTTAGGCACTGGCCGGGCAGCGTGCGCATAGGCTACCCAGCTATGTGCCAAGGGCTTCTAGGTAGTCCATTTTTAAGGGTATTTGGTGAGCTTTAAGTTTTTTTCTCAACTCCTTTAATGCGTAACAAGTTTCGGCACTACACAGATTAGTTGCACAAATGTTGTACTATGTCTCAAAGTTATGTTTGACATATTTGAATGCTTTTGAAAATTGGTTAAAGTTGGTCTCTAATTAATGGCATAAGTATTATGCTTGGTTCAATTATTTATTTATGAGATAAGCATTTAATTGATTGGAATTAATTGTTAATTCTAGATTTGTTTATTGTTCATTTAATAGTTGAATGAATGATGAATGAATGGGAATGAACATG
Organism: Jacaranda copaia; assembly: GCA_014898725.1. Classification (NCBI taxonomy): domain Eukaryota; kingdom Viridiplantae; phylum Streptophyta; class Magnoliopsida; order Lamiales; family Bignoniaceae; genus Jacaranda; species Jacaranda copaia. Next base: position 1,224,099 of record JACGDI010004059.1, read on the forward strand.
AGCCTTTTAAATTGATTTTATTTGTTTCAAAGTTGTTGAAATAGGTTGTATGAAATGGGGCTTGCATTCCACTTATTCTATCTTGTAAAAGTTATGAAAGTAGAACCGCTATGTGTGAGGATTTTCATTTCATGTAAATGTTCACGGAGCAAGGGGTCTAATAGAGGCATGGAGGCCAATTGAAAACCCATGAATGTATGGCATACACTTATGCACTTAAAATCAACCGAAGTGATGCACCTATGGCTTTAAGTGCACCACTTAGTTAGGTTTATGGTCATCCCACCCAAGGAGCATGCTAGACTATTTACTTATTTATGCTTTTCATATCCTATTGATATATGAGATGCATGATTAGAATATAGAAAACATAAATAAAAAGATAAAATAATGAGATCTTTACAAGAAAAATACTCTACTTAAAATGTCAAGTATTTTTAAATGTTAAGTTAAAATGGATACAAATTAAAAGAGTTTTAATTAGTCCAAACCTTTCACCATAGTGTATACCATGGTGATGCTACTGATTTTGTGTGATGACACTTAGTCACAGGGGTCACACTTAGGAGGAAAGCTGTGAGCATAAATTTAGCATAAGAAGCACCTTTGACTTGAGAACTCTCACACAGTGGCACTCGATCATGGGAGATGTCATGAGACTATCTTGAGATAAATTTTTATTGGTGGGTTTGACTTAATGCTTGGTAGTATAGATAGTTCACGGTCACGTGGGTTTATATGAAAAGTGAGGTAAAATATATCAAGAGTTGCATGAGATGAAATTAGCAAAAGTTGCTTACCCTTCGATTTCTTATGGATGGCACTTAGTCATGCGGGTCCATTGGCAAGTCATCGAGGTCTTACTCAATAACATGCTTATTCTATTTTTTTGCCTCATGTAGATTTTTTGAAATCTTCAACAAACAAATTGCTAAAAATCCACTCATAAGCATTTTGAAAACTAATAAACTCATTGAGCCTAACTTCCAAGAATAGTTGAGAAACCTTAAAATAATTCTTGACTCTGATAAGAGGATATTTTTTCTTGATCAAAGTCCATTGGACACTTTGGGTGATGATGCAACCAATAGGGTTCATGAAGTATTCACAAAATTTATGGATGATGATCTACAAGTTAGATGCCTCATGTTGGCACCCATAACTAATGAGCTCCAAAAGACTCATAAGCACATGAAATATGCTTCTAAAATCTATTCACACCTACAAGAGTTGTATGGTGTTCAAACAAGACATGAAAGTTTCATTTTGTGTAAGGAGCTCTTTAGGACAAGGATGAGTAAAGGGGCTAATGTCCATGACGATAGGCTAAAGATGATTAGACTCATCAAAAAGCTTGGACAACTTGACGTGATCATAGATAATGACCTTTATGTAGATTTGATTCTCCAATCGTTGCTGCCCTTATTCGACTAATTCATTGTGAACTTTAATATGTCCAAGCAAACAGTTATGATCAATGAATTTGTGAATATGTTAGTGACCACAGAGGCGACAATGAGAAAAGAAAAACCTCTTATGATGGCATCTTCCTCCAAGTTAAAGGGTCCAGCAGCCCTAGAAAGGGGGATAAGATAGGAAAGTTCTTTCTCAAAAAGGAATTAACCCGAGAAGAGTTCCAGGAGAGTTAAGAAAAAGGCAAAAATTGATGCAAATTGTTTCCATTGTGGCGAAAAAGGTCATTAGAAAAGAAACTTCAAAGCTTACCTAGCCACTCTTGAGAAGGGGATGTATTTCTTTGAGGTGTATTTAACGACTAATTCTTCCTCATGGGTATTTGATACCACATGTGGTTCTCACCTCTGTAATTGCCCATGTGGGATGGAAAGAAAAAGGAGTATACGTGAATGAGATATGATCTTCCACCTTGGAAATGGAGCAAGAGTTGTAGCCAAAGTCCAAGGCATAATAACACTAGACTTGGAAAATTCTTATATTGTTCTTGATCCCATTTACTATGTACCTAATCTTGTTAAGAACAGTATTTCAATTCCTAATTTGGATAATGAGGGATTTAATTTTTTAATTTCAAATGGAAAGTTGAAAGCATTGAGGAATGGTTCCCTAATTACATAAGTTACATTAGTTAATGAATATTCATGCTTGATTTTCCCACTTCTCTAATGCCTGCTCAAATAAATAAGAAGAAGTTAGATATCCAAGAAGATGCCATTTTGTGGCATGCAAGACATAGTCATATCTCTAAGATTAGGATAAGCAAGCTAGAAGCTCTCAAAGTACTAAAAGTTAGTGGCATTAAGGACTTTCCCACGTGTGAATCATGTTTAAAGGAAAAAATGACCAAGGCTCCCTTTGTAGGACAAACAGAGCAATCCACAAGTCTTTTAGATTTGTCCATATAGACGTTTGTGGACCACTATAGGTTAGTGGGAAAGATGGCTTTTCTTCCTTCATCACTTTCACCAATGACCATAGTCGGTACGAACATGTGTATCTTATGAAGTACAAGTTAAAGAGAATGGGACTCCACCTGACATACCCCAACTTAATGGAGTAGTCGACAGGAGAAACCATACCTTGTTAGACATGATACGTTTCATGATGAGTTTTTATGATGTACTCATATCCTTTTGGGGATATGTTTTAGAAACAACTATGAGGTTACTAAATGTAGTACCTTCAAAATTAGTGCTAAAAACACCATATGAGATATGGCATGATAAAGCATCCTCTTACCACTATCTAAAGGTTTGGAGATTTGCGGCCTACATGAGATGAACAGTGGGGGATAAATTGGATAGTAGATCCATTTTGTGCAAGTTTGTGAGATACCCAAGAGAGTCTATGGGTTATTACTTCCATGATCCCTTAGAACAAAAGGTGTTTGTCTTAAGGAATGCTTACTTTTTGGAAAAAGAATTTCTATTGGATATAAAAGGCATTGTCATTGAACTTAATGAAGTTCAAGATGATCAAGAAATCCCACAAGTGGTGGAAACAACAAAATTGCAAATGCCTAATACACAACCTCTGAGAAGGTTGGACCGAATCAAGAAATAACTCGAAAGGTTTGGATTTTTTCATGAGATAATTAGATGAGGTTCCAAAGACCTATAAAGAAGCTATGTCGAATATAGATTCAAGTCATTGGCTTGATTACATGAGATTCAAAATAGACTCCATATACTCAAATAAAGTATGGACTTTGGTAGATCCACCAAAAGGAATAGTTTCTATTGGTTGCAAGTGGATCTATAAGCGAAAGCTTGGCATAGATAGAGAAGTAATGACATTTAAGGCGCGACTAGTGGCAAAAGGTTACACTTAAAGATTCGATATTGATTTCAAGAAAACCTTTTCACTGGTTGCTATGCCTAAGTCCATTAAGATCTTACTAGCCATAGCTACAATTATGACTATGAGATATGGCAAATAGATGTGAAAACGCTTTTTTCAATAGTGACATTGAAGAAGAAATTTACATGGAGCAACCATAATGTTATATATTCAAAGGAAGTGAGCAAAAGGTTTGCAAGCTCCAAATGTCTATTTATGGACTTAAATAATCATTCTGAAGCTGGAACATATGTTTTGACAAAATAGTCAAAATATTTGGCTTTGTAAAAAATGTGTATGAACCATATGTGTGCAAGAAGGCTAATAAGAGTTCAGTTTAGTTTATTATGCTTTATGTCGATGACAGTTTTTTCATTGGGAATGAGGTAGGATTGTTAGGGTGCACTAAAGTATGGTTATCTATACAATTCTCTATAAATGATTTGGGAAAAGCATCCTACGTATTGGGAATGCATTTCTATAGAGATAGATTGAGTAGGATGCTAGGGCTTTCCCAAACCCCATATATTGACAAGATACTAAAAAGATTTAGTATGAAAGAACCCAAGAGAGGATTTCCCTCCCATGGGACATGGCATTCATCTCTCCAAGTTTATGACCCCTAAAACTAAAGAAGAGAAATCAAATATGTCCTATATGCCTTATACCTTGGTGATAGGGAGCATAATGTATATGGTTCAATGTACATGATCAGATGTGGCACACTTACTAAGTGTTACGAGTAGGTTCCAATCTAACCTTGGAGAGAGTCACTGGATAGCTATAGAAATGATCCTTAAGTACTTAAGAATAACTAAGGACTTATTTTTAGTATACGGCAATAGTGAATTGAAACTTGAAAGATTTTTGAATTCCAATTTCCAATCTGATGTAGATGACCTCAAATCCACTTCTGAATTCATATTTTGCCTAAATAATAACACGATAAGTTGGAAACATTCAAAGCAAGACACTACAACTGACTCGACCATAGAGATAGAATATATTGTAGCTTCAGAAGCTGTAAAGGGAGGTGTTTAGATGAAAAACTCCATTCAAGAGTTCAATATAGTGCTTAGCATTGCTGCACCAGTTGTTTTCTTCTGTGACAACAATAAAGCGATAGCACAAGCTAAAGAGCCAAGATCTCATCAGCGATTCAAGCACATATTGAGCTGATATCATTTAATCTGGGAAATCATTAATAGGGGCGACATCCGAGTGGAGAGAGTTTCCTTGAAAGAGAATATATCAGATCCATTAACAAAATCCCTATCGTAAAAAGTCTTTGAAGGACATCTTGAGAAGATGGGTATTAAGGTTATGGGGCATTGGCTTTAGGGCGAGTGCAACATTGTTGGAATAGTACCCTACAAGCCAATGAGATTAGCCTTGTATAGTTTATTATCTTGTAAAATAATTTTGATTAAATGATATTCGCTATATGACTACCTTTATTGTATGCTCTATTATACTTCACTTGCATTTGGAAGAAGTCCTTAAATCACCTTAAACTGTGGGACATGGTTTGGTGACCATAGAACAAGTCTCACACAGTCATGATCTTAAATCTTACAAGTCATAGGATCTTATGAGACGTGGTATCTAAGATTCGAATAAGCTTGCACTAATGATGCATAAATACAAGGGTTAGAGATTACTCCATTCTATGAGAAACTATATGAGATACAGGTGCATGTTGATGGGTTCTTTTTAGAGAACAAGGCATTGAAGACCTACTAGAGAATCCACTAGATAGTTAAAGTGGCAAGTCGGTAGTGACTAGTTCTCCTACTTACATTAGTGTATATTATTAGTCTTCTAACCTGAGGATCCATTGTAACCTTGTATCTGGTCCCCATACTTTAACTCAACCTTAACTGCTTAGCAAGTCTTTCTACTTGGCATGGAGGTTTGTGAGATTCACGATGTAATCCAACTTCTCACTACTATGAAGGACGAGTACATCTCCTATATATTCTATAATTATCGCTTCCCAGAAATCCTTGTGCAAAGTGGTGTGATAATTTGAAAAAGGATTTTTACAAAGGTGAGGTGACACAAACAAAATTAAATATTGAGAATAGAGACATAGTATTAAAGCTATGTGGGAGCCAATAAATATCTTGCCTTAAGCCTTTTTCAAGAGATAAGAGATGGAAGGACCTTATTTGCATGGCATGCGTAGAGTGATGATGGTTCTCCAGAACATTCATTTTGGCCAATTAGTTGGGCTCCATGGGCTTGAGGTTGGATATCAACCATGGAGATTGGGTACTCTTCCATTAATGAGATTAATTAAATTGAGTCAACTAGTTTAAAAGAAGTTTTAAACTAGAATGAATATAAGATATTCAAAAGTCACAAGAAGTTGGGAGCCCATGTTCAATGAATGGTAGAACCTATTAGGTCACACAAAATATCTAATTAGCTTCCTAATTGATGGAGAGAATTTTCTAAGGAGTTAGAAAAGGGATCTCTGCTAATAGACCGAATTTTGGTGCCAAGTTTGAAAGCCAATTTTGGCTTGATTGGTTTAAGTATTAAATTAATCAACTAATTTAAGAGTTAAATTAGATCAATAATTAAAGAGTTAATTATTTGATGCCAATAGGACCATCAATTGGTCAAGTTATTTAAAGAGTTAAGTTAATGAGTTTAGCTTAAGGAGTTAAGCTAGTTTGACTTAAAGAATTAAGTCAAAGCATAATTAATTAAATTAAAGAGTTTAATTTGATTAATTAGAAAGAATGAATTTTGGAGAGAAGACTCAAAAGAGATTTGACATGACATCTTAATTAATTTGAAATGAGATTCCAAATGTAATTAAAATGCAAATAAAATTTAAATAAAATTTGGATTCCTTTTTACCACCTAAGTAACCCCTTGGCGGCCCCCCCTCAGGAATGTGTGATGCCACCTTGGCAGCACTCAATTCCATATCTATATATAGATATAGTTAGGCTCATCCAGAGAGAGAAAAAAAGTGTGCTTTAAGTGTGAAGAATTAGATTATTCATTTCCCTCCAAAATAACCCCTTTTGCAAGCTAGCATTTCATGAGTTGAAGGCTTAACTTCTTTCTTCTTCCTCCTACTAATTTTTGGCCTCCTCCATTATCAAGTTTATGGTCCTATTCCAGCTTATGGACTAGAGAACTAGGAAGTCTCATTAGTGTGTGGAATTTTTCAATAGAGGCAAGACGCGTGGCTTGCTCTATTTTTGGAGATATACTTGTGTGAGGTCTGACTTTATGATTTTCTACAGGACGTTGCAGATGGCCAATCGATCTGAATTTTTGAATAAAGGTTCTATGAGGTATTGGTTATCTACAGTAATTTTTCTAGAATATTTGGAGGTGATTTTGTAGGGCAATTGTTGCAATCCTTTCTCTATACCACGAGCAGGCAAATTCCATGAGGATTTGATCCTCACATCCTTATTGAGTTTTATTGATCAAAGTGTTGATCTAGAAAGAGAATACCATGATAAGGGCAAACTTTTGACATTTGTTTCCTCATCCATATCTATAGGCCCAAGGGGTACTAGAAAAGGAGGTAAAAGGAAGAAAAGTTCTTCCTCTAAGAGAAAACAACCATTAAAGGCATCTGAAGGGATCAAGAAGATTATAGATAAAATAGTCAATATTATTTGTTTCTACTTGGGAAAAATGGGCCACTGGAAGTACTATTACAAGGAATACCTTACAACCCTTAAGAAGGGTATATACTTTATTGAACTGCATTTTAGGTTGAATTCTTCCTCATGGAGATATAATATCGCATGTGGTTCTTTTCTTTGTAAGTTGTTACAAAATAATAGAAAGAAGAATAGAACTAAGTGATATGGACATGATCCACCACCTTGGCTAAGGAGCAAAAGTTGTGTCCAGAGTTGAAAGAGTATAATAAATTAGACTTAGAGAACTCCATACTTGTATTGGATCTTTGTCATATAGTACCATATATTGTTAAGAACATTATTTCAATTTTCATTTTTGGATAGCAAAGGATTTGATCCTTTTACATCAAATAGGAAATTGAAGGCATTAAAGAATGAGTTCTTTAGTAGCTTGTGGTACAATTAACAAAGGATCGTACATATTGAATTCTCAACCATCACTAATGTGCTCTCAACTAAATAAGAAATTAGATATCTAAGATAATGCAATGATGTGGCATATAAGACTTGGTCATATCTTCAAAAACTAGGATGAACAAGTTAGAAACTATTAGAGCACTAAATGTTAATAGCATTGAAACCTTCCTACTTGTGAGGGATAAATGACCAAAGCTCCTTTTGTAGGACAAATGGAACCCTTCACAAATTCTTTGAATTTGATCCATACAGTTGTTTATGGGCTACTAAGAGTTAATGGGAGAGGAGTCTATTCTTACTTCATCATTTTCATCGATGGTAATAGTCGATTCAGATAGATGTATCTTATTAAGTACAAGTTTGAGGCTTTTGAAAGGTTCAAAGAGTATACAAATGAATTAGAAAAGAAAAAGGGACTTCATATTAAGACCCTTCGATTGTATCAAAGAGAAAAATACTTAATTACCATATTCTTAGATTGTCTAAAGGAGAATGAGATTCTCTCTCAATAGGCTCCACTTGGCACACCCCAACACAATAAAGTAGCCGAGAGAAGATATTATACCTTATTAGACATGATACATTCCATAATGAGTTTCTTCGATGTGCCTATATCTTTTTGAGGATATGCCTTTATGATGACATCAAAGTAACTAAGAATAGTACCTTCAAAGTCGGTGCTAAAAACACCATATGAGATATGGCATGGCAAAGGTTTGGGGGTCTCCTACCTATGTGAAACAATGAGTGGGAGATGAGTTGGATAGTAGACCTATTTTGTGCAAATTTGTGGGATACCCAAGAGAGTTTATGGGTTGTTACTTTTATGATCCCTTAGAACAAAATGAGTTTGTTTTGAGGAATGCCGCCTTTTTGGAAAAGGAATTTTTATAAGATAAAAAAGATGTTGTAATTGAACTTGGTGAAGTTCAAGATGATCAATAAATTCTACAAGTGGTAGAAATAAATAAATATCAAAGAGCCTCACACAAAACCTTTGAAAAGGTTGGACCAAGTCAAGAAGTAACTTGAAAAGTTCATATTTTTTCATGAGATGGGTCAATTAGATAGAGATTTAAAGACCTATGAGGAAGCTATGTTAGTAGGACATTGGCTTGAAGCCATGAGATCTAAAATGGACTCCATGTACTCAAACAAAGTATAGACTTTGCTAGATCCACCAAAAAAAATAGTTTTCATTGGTTGCAAGTGGATCTATAAGCGAAAGCTTGGGGCAGATGGAGTAATGGTGACTTTTAAGGTACGACTAGTGGAAAAGGGTTACATTTAAAGACCTAATATTGATTTTGAGGAAACCTTTTCACTAGTCACTGTGCCTAAGTCCATTCGAATTCTACTTGCCATAACTGTATATTATGACTATGAGATATTACAAATGGATATGAAAACTGCTTTCCTCAATGGTAACATTGAAGAAGAAATTTATTAGGAGTAACCATAAGGTTTTACATCTAAACAGAGTGAGCAAAAGGTTTGCAAACTCTAGAGATCCATTTATGGATTCTAGTTGGCATCATGAACTTGGAACATACATTTTTAATAAGATAGTCAAATTGTTTAACTTTGTCAAAAATGTGTATGAACTTTATGTGTACAAGTAGGCTAGTGGGAATAGTATACAATTTATTGTGTTTTATATCGTTAACATCCTTCTCATTAGGAATGAGGTAGGAATGTTAGAGTGTACTAAAGTACAGTTATCTATACAATTCTCCATGATGGACTTGGGAAATGCATCCTACGTATTGGGAATGCATATAAATAGAGATAGATCAGGGAGAATGCTGGGGCTTTCCCAAAACCGTACATTGAAAAAATTACTAAACATAGTTAGTATGGAAGAATGCAAAAGAGGATTCCTCCTTTTTGGGACAAGATCTTCATCTTTCCAAGTCTATAGTCCCTTAGATTGACAACAAGAGACATAAAATGTCCCACATACCTTATGCATAACTACATAGAGCATAATTGTATGCCGTTCAATGTACAAAAGCAGATGTGGCATACTCTCTAAGCGTTACGAGTAGGTTCTAATATAATCCTAGTGAGAGTTACAAGTTAGCCATGAAAATAATCCTAAAGTACTTGAGAAGAGCTAAAGACTTGTTTTTTATATACGAAAATAGAGAATTGAAACTCATAGAGTTTTTGGATACTAGTTTCCAATCTAATGTAGATGACCTAATGTCTACTTTTGGATACATAGTTTACCTTAATGGCAGCATGGTGTGTTGGAAGAGTTCTAACTAAGATACCATGGCCTAGATAACCACTAAGGTGAAATACTTTGAGTTTGGAAACTACACAGGAAGGTGTTTGGATAAAAACTTCATCTAAGGGTTAGATGTAATACCTAGTATGCACGAGCCTACGATTGTGTTTGGAAGAAAATTTAGAACTTGAGCCAAGGTCTTATTAGTGATCCAAACACATTAAATACATTATCATTTGATATATGATATTAATTGATAGAGGTGACAAATAAGTGGATAAAAGTTACCTTAAAAAGAATATAGCAGAACCACTGTATTAACCCCTAGAAGCTAAAGGTCATTGGAGGACATCTTATGAAGATGGGTCTCAATGCCACAGGGCATTATCTTTAGGGCAAATGGAAGATTGTTGGAATAGTTCCCTACAAGCCAATGAGGTTGACCCTGTAAACTATTTCACTCATGGTATAATCTTGATTGAATAATATTCTTTATAGAGCCATCTTCATCTTATGCTCTTTATTTACTTCACTAGCATTTAGATAAAATCCCTAGATCACACAAGACTATAGGACTTGGTCATGCACTAGGTGGTGATCATGGAATAAGTCTCATGCGGTCGTGATCTTAAATCTTCTATGTCATAGGATCTTATGAGACAAGACATCTAAGATTTGGATATACTTACATTAACGATGTATATATCCAAGGGTTGGATATTGCTCCATTCCATGAGAAATTGTATACGATATGGGTGCATGGTAATGGGTACTTGTTAGAGAATGAGGTACTAAATACCCATCGAAGAATCTACTGGATAGCTGCAATGGTAAGTCGGTAGTGACTAGTTTTTCTAGTTACGCTAGTGTATATTATTAGTCCCCTGACCTGAGGGTCCATGGTGACCTTGTGTATGGTTCTCATGCTTTGACTCATCTTTGACCACCTAGTAGTCTTTTGGGTTAAGATTTGGTATGAGTTACTTAACATAGAGGTTTGTGAGATCCAAAATGGAATCTGACTCTTTATCTATGTGAATGGCGAGTGCATCTCCTAAGTGTTCTATAATGATCAATTTCAAGAAATCCTTACATAAGGTGGTGTGACAATTTGGAAAAGAAGTTTTTCAAAGATGAGGTCACATAATGGAATTGAACATTAGTAATAGAAATATAGTATTGAGGCTATTGGGGAGCTAACAAATATCTTGCCCTATGTCTTTTTCAGGAGATAGGAGATAGAAAGATCATATTTGCATGGTATATGAAATGCTAGAATGGTTCTTCAAGAGCATTCATTTTAGCCAATTAGTTGGGCTCCATGGGCTTGAGGTTGGACATCGACCATGGAGATTAGGTGCTTTTCAATTAATGAGATTAATTGAATTAAGTCACTTAGTTTAAAGAAGTTTAAACTAAAGTGAATATTTGGTATTCCAAAAGTCACAAATAGTAGAATCTAATGAGCCGCACACAAAAGCTAATGACATGATCTATTATAGGAAGGAGAATTTTCTAAGAGTTAGAAAATTCATGATCGATTTTTGGATGAGGCAAAATTATAGTTATTTTAGCATAATCAATTTGATTGTTAAATTGGTCAAATTAATTTAAGAGTTAAATTAAGATTAATTAATTAAAGGTTAGTTAATTGATGTCACATAATTATCAATTGGTTAAAATTAATTTAAAGATTGAGTTAATTTTGACTAGCTTAAAATGTTAAGCATTTTGACTTAAGAGTTAAGTTAAATAATTATTAATTAAATTAAAGTGTTTAATTTAATTAAGTTAGGGAGATAATTTTGGGGATAACTGTTGAATGAAGAGTTTATTTTATAAGAATTAGAATTTAATTGCAAGATATTTCATTAGATGAAATTTGTGCTTCAATTAAATTCACTAATCACAAAGGTAGTGGCTACCTAAGCAAGGGACTTGGCATTACCTCCTTGTGGGAGGTGTGTGACCACTCCTATATATAGATATAGTGAGTGGCTGGCCAAGTAGAGCATATGGTGAGCACATTTTGTGTGATATTCTCTTAACAATATTGTGTAGTGGGAATCGAAGTTGTTAGTCTCCCATCACTCTCTCTTTCTCCCTCCTCCTTCCACCACAATATTCCTAACCTTTCAACCTTTATTCTCTATAGATTTTCTAGTCTTTCTATAGAGAATAGGCCATTGATTTGGTATGTGAACGTTTGCATTACAGATAATCTAGTTTGGTTGCTTTTTGCTCTTGACTGGAGCTGTTTCTAATAGCCAATTCTTGCCTCTACTTAGAGTACCTTTAGATATTTGATCGGCTTAAAATTTGGACTATAGAATCTTCAAAGGGTTTTGGAGTTACAATTAAAATTTCAGCCCAAATGGAGAAGTCCATCCAAGGAAAAAATGGTGGTCATCCTGCTGTGCTTATGAAGACCCCATTTGACAGTTAGGAAGAGTTTCACTCTTACTCTTCGAATTTTCTGCTTTCACCCAAGTATTTCCCTCTTCTAACTCTGAATCCTATGCTTGTCTAGATCCTTGTGGTATTATGTGGGCTAGTTTATTTAGTTTTTTGTTAAAATATTGGATTCTAGTGCCACACAGACCTTTATTATATACACTAGCATAAGCTGAAGAACTTGTCACTATCGACTTGCCACTTTGACTTTCTAGTGGATTCTCTAGGTGGGCCTCTAGTTTCTTGTTCTATAATAAACACCCACAAATATGCACCCATATCTCATATGGTTTACTCATAGAATGGAACAATATCCAACTCTTGAATTTATGTATCATCAGTGCAAGTCAATCTGAATCTTAGATGCCCTATCTCATAAAATTCTATAACTTAGGATATTTAATACCATGGCAGTGTAAAACTTTTTCCATGATTACCACCCAATGTGTCACCAAGTCCCTTCGTCAGGTTTGAATTAAAGGCTTCAACAAAATGCTAGTGAAGAAATCAGAAACATAAGATGAACATGACCATATAAAGAATAGCATTCAATTAAAATTGTATCACTAGTGAAATAGTTTACATGCCAATCTAATTGACTTGCATGGCACTATTCCAACATTATCTCCCATTGTTCGTCTCACGTAGGTAAGAGATCCCCTAACCCAAGGCAATAGTTAGAGGGTTCTTTGCAATGCTACATCTCATGCGGTGTTCATGGCACTAACTTTGAAGGTACTACATTTAGTAGTTTTGCCGCCGTTTTTTAAGACGTATCCCTAAAAGGTATGGGCACATTGGAAAAGTTCATCATGAAATGTACCATGTCCAATAAGGTATAGTTTCTACTCTTGGCCACTCCATTATGGTGGGGTATGCTAAGTGGAATCTATTAAGAGAGAATCTCATTCTCCTTTAGATATTCCAAGAATTCAGTACTTAAGTATTCTCCCCCTCGATCCAATCAAAGAGCTTTAATCTTAAGTACCTTTTGCTTTAGTACTTAACTCATATACTCTTTGAACTTTTCAAAGCGTTCGAACTTGTACTTCATTAGATACACATATCTGAACCGACTATAATCATTGGTGAAGGTGATAAAGAATGAATAGCCTACTCTCACACCAATTCTTAGTGGGCTACAAACATTCATGTGGATCAAATCTAAAGGATTTTTGATTCAATCTGATTGTCCTACAAAAGAAACCTTGGTCATTTTTTCCTTCAACTAAGATTCACAAGTAGAAAGGTCCTAAATGCCACTAACTTTTAGTGCTTTGAGAGCTTCTAACTTGTTTATCCTATTTTTAGAGATATGCCCAAGTCTTGCATGCCAAAGAATGGCATTTTCTTGGAAATCAAATTTTCTTTTACTTCATTGAATGTGTATTAGTGAAGGTTGAGAATCAAGTATATACAATCTATTGTACAATGCACCTTGAGCAGTCAAAGAACTATTTTTTAATACCTTCAATATCCCATTCAATATAGAAAATTCACATCCTTCATTATCAGAAATGGGAATTGAAATAATATTCTTTATAAGATTAGCTACATAACAAATTGGATCAAGTACAATGCAAAGATTCCCTAAGTCTAACTTGATTACGCCTTAGATAATGGTAGCGACTCTTATTTCCTAGGTAGATGATCATTTCCTCTTCACGAAGATTCCTTCTTCTTTCCATCCCCTATAATGAATTACAAAAGTGAGAACCACATGCAGTATCAAATACCTATAAGAAAGAATTAGTCATCAAATGTAGTTCAAAGAGGCACATAACCTTCTAAAGGGTTGCAAGGTAAGCTTTGCAATTCCTTTTCCAATGTCCCCTTTTGCAATAATGGAAACAACTTACACTGGTTTTGGCCTTTTTCTTGACCTTCCAACACTCTTCACTAGTTGCTTTCTTTTAGACGAATAACTCTTCTTCCTCTTATCTCTCTTTTTTGGGCCCTAGACTTAGAAACGAAAGCAGGCATATGAGGTTTATCCTTTTTCATTATCATCTCGATGGTCACAAGAATATTCACCAATTCATTAATCGTTACCTTTTGCTTGGGCATATTAAAGTTCATAATGAATTGATTGAATGATGGGGGCAATTACTAGAGGATCAAATTTATGTAGAAGTTATTGTCCATGATCACGTCAAGTTGCCCAAGTTTTTCAATGAGTCCAATCATCTTTAGCCCATGATCATGAATACTAAAACCCTCAACCATCATTGATCTAAAAAGCTCTTTTTATAAAGCAAACTTTTTGTGTTTCATTTGTACACCATACAACTCTTATAAATGTTTGTAGATCTCACATGCATATCTTATATGCTCAGGAGTTTTTTAGATCTCATTAGTCATGGAAGCTATCATGAGGCATCTCATTTGTAGATCATCATCTATAAATTTAGTGAATATTTCATGAGCCTCATGGTGGGGTCATCACCCAATGTGTCCTTTGGCAGACATTGATCTAGGACATAAGTCTTCTCAACCAACCATGAAAATTTGGCCCAGTAAGCTTATTTGTTTCCAAAATGTTTACAAGTAGATTTTTAGCCATTTTCTTTTTGAAGATTTTAAAAATCTATGAAAGGAAAAAAATGAGTACAAGTATATGATTAAATTTTGATATTGAAAATATGCTCACAGTTTTTCAAGCATGTTTTTCTTGTACTATTTTATCAAATCCTTCACCCCCTAGAAAAATTCAGGAAATCTTATTTTTTAGTGAGAATTAAGATCCCAAGGACTTGAAAGTGGACCTAAGACTCGTGAGACATGCATAACAAATTGAAGGGAAAATAACTTTTACTAATTGCATCTCATGCAACTCTTGATATATTTTACTTTACCTTCAAATAGACCTATGTCTCATGAGACATTCACACTACAATCTTTTAAGTTAGACCTACTAATCAAACTTTGATTGAAGATAGGTACCACGACAACCTATGACTCGTGTTACAATGCATGGGAATTTTTCAAATCAAAGGTTTGAAGGTTAGTAAGGCACCAGGATCTAATATCAAAACTTCAAAATATGAAAGTAACTAGTTCTAACAAGCTAATCAAGGATCCAATCATGCCGATAATTCAAATTTAGATAGATGATTACCTTGATGAGTAAATCTAAGGAGAATTAAGTGAACACTTCACTATTTCCAGAATCTGCCGGCTAGTGGCGCAGCAAGAAGATTGCGATGATCACCCTAACAAATCACCTCCAAAAATTCTAAAAACATAGATGGAGATAACCAACACCTTGGAGAACTCTAGTTAAAATTTAAGATCAATTGACCATCTAAAAATTCCTCAAAAAAATTGCAAAGTCGGACCTTGCACAAATAAATCTCCATAAATTAAGCAAGTCACATGCCTTGCCTCTATTATAAAAGTTCACACACTAATAAGATCTTCCTACATATCCAGTCTTTTAGTTGTAATAAGACCAGAGATCTGGTGATGATGGAGGCTGAATTTGGGGTAGAAAGATGAAGAAAGAAATTTAGCCTTCAACACATGAAATATTAGCTTGTAAATATTTTGGAGAGAAATGAAGAACCTAATTCTTCACACTATTTGGCATTGCTTATGACCGGACAGGTATCTATATTTATATATATAGATGTGGAATAGTGTGATGCCAAGTTGGCATCACACATTCCATGGGGGGGCAGCCAATGGGGTGTGCTTAGGTGGCAAAATTTGATTCCAAATTTCATTTGAATCTCATTTGCATTTGGAATTTCATTTCAAATTAATTAAGTTAACATTCGAATCTTATTTGATCTTTCCCTCCAAAATTCATTTTTCCTAATTAATCAAATTAAACTCTTTAATTTAATTTACTATCCTTTGACTTAACTCTTTAAGTTAAATTAGCTTAACTCCATAAGGTAAATTCGTTAACTTAACTCTTTTAAGTTAACTTAACCAATTGATGGTCATGTTGACACCAAATAATTAACTCCTTAATTATTGATCTAATTTAACTCTTAAATTAGTTGATTAATTTAACATTTAAATTAATCAAACCAAATTGACCCACAAAATGTGGCCCAAGAAATGGGTCCACTAGGAGATACTATTTTCGAATACCTTAGAAAATTATCTCCATTAATTAGGAAACTCATTGAATTTTGTGTGTGACCCAATAGGTTCTACCATTTATTGGACATAGGCTCACAACTCCTCATGACTTCTAAATATCTTATTTCGTTCTAGTTTAAAACTCCTTTTAACCTACTCGACTCAATTCAATTAATCTCATTAATTAAAGAGTACACAATTTCCAAGGTTAATGTCCAACCTTAAGCCCATGGAGCCCAACTAATTGGCTAAAATGAATATTCTGGAGAACCATCATTGCTCTACGTGTGCCATGCAAATGCGATCCTTCCATCTCCTATCTCCCTAAAAAGGCCTAAGGTAAGATATTTATCGGCTCTATAATAGCCTCAATACTATGTCTCTATTCTCAATGTTCGATCCCTAATATGTGACCTTACCTATGGAAAACACTTTTTCCAAATTGTCACATCACCTTGCGCAAGGATTTTTGGGAATCGAACATCATAGAACACATAGGAAATGCACTCGTCTTCACAACAGCAAGGAGTCAGATTCCTTCTTGGATCTCACAAACCTCCATGCCAAATAGCTCATACCCAATCTCAACCCAAGAGAACTAATAATATGCACTAGTATAAGCAAGAGAACTAATCACTACTGCCTTGCCACTACGGCTATCTTATAGATTCTCCGTTGGGTCTTCAGTACCTTATTTTCTAACAAGCACTTACTAACATGCACCCGTATCTCATAAAGTTGCTCATGGAGCAAAGCAATCTCTAACCCCTTGGTTTATGCATTGTTAGTACAAGTCTATCAAGATCTTAGATTCCTCATCTCATAAGAACCTACGACTTGAAAGATTTAAGATCATGATTGTATGAGACTTATTTCATGATCACCAACCAAGTCCCACAATCATAGGTGATCTAAGGGCTTTATCCAAATACTAATCAAGTATAATAAAACATAAAATAAACATGGTCATATAAAAATATCATTCAATCAAGATTGTTTTACTAGAAAATTGTTTATACAAGGGCAATATCATTAGCTTGCAGGGTACTATTCCACTTACCCTAGCTAAGGCCCAGGGCCTTAAGACCCATCTTCTAAAGATGTCCTTCAAAGACCTTTTACAATAGAAGTTTCATCAGTAGATCTACTATGTTCTTTTCTAAGGTAACTCTTTCTACTTAGATGTTACCTCTATTAATGATCTCTCAGATCAAATGATATCACCACAATATGTGTTTAGATCACTAATAAGATCTTAGCTCTTTAGCTTGCACTACTGCTCTATTGTTGTCACATAAGACAGCTACTGGCTCAACAATGCTAAGCACTACATTTAACTCTTGAATAATGTTTTTCATCTAAACACCTTTCTTTGTAGCTTCTGAAGTTGCAATATTCTACCTCTGTGGTCTAGTCAGCTATGGTGTCTTACTTAGAACGTTTCTAGCTCATCATGCCACCAATGATGTAAAACATAAATCTAAAATTGAATTTCAAGTCATTTATATCGAATTGGAAACTAGAATTCAAAAACCCTTCAAGTTTCAATTTTCCATTGCCAAATACCAAAAACAATTTCTTAGTTTTTCTCAAGTACTTTAGGATTGTTACTACGGCCATCCAATGAATTTCACCAGGGTTTGATTGGAACCTATTATAACACTTAGCGAGTATGCCACACTAATCTCATCTATTGAACCATATACATTATGCTCCCTATTGCTGAGGTACAGGGTAGTAGGGACATCTTTCACTTTTCCTCCTTAGTCTCAGGGGTAATAGACTTGGAGAGACGAATGTCGTATCCCATGGGAAAAAATCCTCTCTTGGATTCTTTTATACTAAACCTTTTTAGTATCTTGTCCTTGTATAGGGTTTGGGAAAGCCCCAACATCCTCCTTGATCTATCTTTATAGTTACGTATTCCTCATACGTAGGATGCTTCTCCCAAATCCTTCAAAGAGAATTATATAAATAACCATGCTTTAGTACACTCTAACATTCCTACCTTATTGCCAATAAGAAGGATGTCATTAACATAAAGCACAATAAACTATATTGAACTCCAACTAGCCTTCTTGTACACACATAGTTCATACACATTTTTTATAATGCCAAATGATTTGACCATTTTGTCAAAATATATTTTCCAACTTTAGGATGCTTGATTGAGTTTATAAATGGGACCTCTAGAGTTTGCAAACCTTTTGTGCACTTTCTTTAGATGTTAAACCTTATAGTTGCTCCATATAAATTTCTTTTTCAATGTCACCATTGAGGAGAGTGATTTTACATCCATTTGCCATATTTCATAGTTATAATATACATCTATGGCAAGTGAGATCCGAGTGGACTTAGGTATAGCAAATGTTGAAAAGGTTTCCTCAAAATTAATACTGGGTCTTTGAGTGCAACCTTTTGCCACTAATCACGCCTTACAAGTCACCACTTTTCCATCTATCCCAAGATTTCGCTTATGGATCCACTTACAATGAATAGGAACTACTTCTTTAGGTGGATCTACCAAAGTCCATACTTTGTTTGAGTACATAGAGTTCAATTTAAATCTCATGGCATAAGCGAACATCTTGAATCTATGTCCGACATAGCTTCTTCATAGGTCTTGATCATCATCCAATTGTCCCATCTCATGAAGAAATCTGAACCTTTTGGGTTGCTTCTTGATTTAGTCCGACCTTTTCAGAGGTTGTGTACTAAGCTCTTACAATATCAATGTTTCCACCACTTGTGGAATTTCTTGATTATCTTGACCATCCTCAAGTTCAATGATAATGCCTTTTCTATCCAATTGAAATTCCCTTTCCAAAAAGTGGGTGTTTCTCAAAACAAATACCTTTTGTTCTGAGGGATCATAGAAGTAATAACCTATAGACTTGCTCAAGTTACCCACAAATTTGTACATAATAGATCTACTATCCAACTTATTTCTCACTATCCATCTCATGTAGATGGGAGATCTTCAAACTTTTAGATAATGGTAAGAGGGTGTTTTGCCATGCCATATCTCATATGGTGTTTTTAGCACTGACTTTAAGGGTACTATATTTAGTAGCCTCGCAGTCGTTTCTAAGGTGTATCCCCAAAAGGATATGGGTACATCAAAAAAACTCATCATGGATCGTACCATGTCCAATAAAGTAAGATTTCTCCTTTTGATTACTCTACTGTGTTTGGGTATGTCGGGAGGAGTCCATTAAGAGAGAATTCTATATCTTTAAGATAATCTAAGAATTTGGTAGTTAAGTACTCTCCCCCTTGATCCAATCGAAGGGTCTTAATACTAAGTCCCTTTTATTTTTCTACTTCATTCTTATACTCTTTGAACTTTTCAAAGGACTCAAACTTATACTTCATAAGATACACATGTTCGTACCGACTATAGTCATCGATGAAGGTGGTGAAGTAAAAATAGCCACCTCTCCTCCTAACCTTTAGTGGTCTATAAACATCTATATGGATCAAATCTAAAAAACTTTTGAATCAATCCATTTGTCCTACAAAGGGAGTCTTGGTCATTTTCCCCTTCAAACAAGATTCACAAAGGGGAAGGTCCTCAATGCTATTAACTTTTAGTGCTTTGAAAGCTTCCAACTTGCTCTTCCTATTTTTAGAGATATGACCAAGTCTAGCATGCCACAAAATGGCATCTTCTTAGATATCTAGATTCCTTTTATTTGTTTGAGCATGTATTAGAGGAGTTGGAAAATCAAGCATGTAAAATCTATTAACTAATGTACCTTGAGCAACTAAAAAACTATTCCTTAATGCTTTGAACCTCCTATTTGATATTGAAAAATCAAATCCTTCATTATTCAAAATGGAAATTGAAACAATGTTAAACAATATTGGGTACATAGTAAATCAGATAAAGAACAATAAAGAATTCCCTAAATCTAGTATTATAATGCCTTGGACTTCGGCTATAACTCTTGCTCCATTTCTAAGGTGGAGAATCAAATCCCCTTCATGTAGACTCCTTCTTCTTTCCATCCTATGTAATGCGTTACAGGGGTGAGAACCACATACGGTATCAAATACTTATGAGGAAGAATTAATCGTCAAATGCACCTCAAAGAAATACATACCTTTCTCAGGAGTAGTTAGGTAATAAAGGTTTGTGTGGCACTTGAATCCAAATATTTTGACAAAAAAAATCGAATATACTAGCCTACACAACACCATAAGAATCTATACATGCATAAAATTCAAATTTAGGAGAGGAAAATACCTGAGATAAAGTAGAAAATTCGAAGAGAAAGAAAACTCTCTTCAACCATCAAATAGGCTCTTCACCAGCGCAGCTGAATCACCACTGATTTTTCTCAAGATGGACTCCTCCATTTTGGATGAAGTTTTTACTAAAACTCCTAAACCCTTTGAAAATTCTTCATTCCTAATTTTAGGCCGATCAAAACATAAGAGGTACTTTTAGAAGAAGCAAAAACTATCTATCAAAAACTGCTCTAGTTAAGAGCAAAAGCAACCAAAGTAGATTGCCTCTAATGCAAATGTCCACACACCAAATCTATGGCCTATTCTCTATAGAAAGGATAGAAAATCTACAGAGAATAAGGGAAGGATAGCTGGGAATATTGAGGTGGAAGGAGGAAGGAGGAGGGAATATTGAGAGGCTAACAACTTAGATTCCCATTACACAATATTGTTAGGAGAAAATGACACTAAATGTGCACACCTCACATGCTCATGGCTGGCCACTCTACCATATCTATATACAGGAGTGGTCACACACCACCCTTGAAGAGGTGATGCCAAGTGTCCCTAGCTTAGGTGGCTACTAATTAGTGATTAGTAAATTTAATTGAAACACAAATTTCATCTAATGAAATGCTTTGCAATTAAGTTCCAATTCTTATTAAATGAACTCTTCATTTAATAATTCTCCCAAAAATTATCTTTTCAACTTAATTAAATTAAATACTTTAATTTATTAATAATCATTTGACTTAACTCTTAAGTTAAAGTGCTTAACAATTTAAGCTAGTCAAAATTAACACAACTCTTAAATTAATTTTGATCAATTGATAGTCATGTAACATCAATTAATTAACCTTTAATTAATTGATTTTAATTTTACTCTTAAATTAATTTGATCAATTTAACAATTAAATTGATTAAGCCCAAATGACTACAATTTTAACTAAATCCTAAATCCTTTAATAGACCATGTCATTTGCTTTTGTGCATGACCCATTAGTTTCTACCATTCATTGGACATGGTTTCACAACTCCTTGTGACTTTTGAAATATCAAATATTCACTTAAGTTTAAACTCCTTTAAACTAAGCAACTCAATTCAATTAATCTCATTAATTGAAGACTACCTAATCTCCATGGTCGATGTCCAACCTCAAGCCCATGAAGCCCAACTAGTTGGCCAAAATGAATGTTCTTAAAGAACCATTCTAGTATTACGCATACCATGCAAATATAGTTCTTTTAACTCCTATCTCTCAAAAGAGGCCTAAGGCAAGATATTGTCGGCTCCTTGATTACCTCAATTCTATGTTTCTATTATTAATGTTTAATTTTCTTTCTGACCTCATCTTTGGAAATGTCTTTCCAAATTGTCACATCACCTTGCGTAAGGATTTCTTGGAATTGATTATTATGCAATACATTAGAGATACACTCATCCATCACAAAGACGAAGAGTCCGATTCCTTCTTAGATCTCACAAACCTCCATGCCAAGTAGCCCACACCCAATCTCCTCTCAAAAGACTCACTAGGTGGTTATGGAAGAGTCAAAGCATAAGGATCGTACATAAGATTACCATGGACCCTCAGGTGAGAGGACTAATACTATGTGCACTAGCATAAGCTTGAGAACTAGCCATTACCGACTTACCACTATGGCTATCTAGTGGATTCTTTAGTAGGTCTTTAATACCTTATTCTCTAACAAGCACTCACTAACATGCACCCATATCTCATACAGTTGCTCATGGAACGGAGCAATCTCTAACCCTTGGATTTATGCATCGTTAGTGTAAGTTTATCCAGATCTTAGATGTCCCATCTGATACGAACCTATGACTTGAAAGATTTAAGATTACAACTATGTGAGATTTATTCCATGATCACCACCAAGTGCATGACTAAGTCATGTAGTTTTGTGTGATCTAGGAGCTTCATCCAAATGCTAGTAAAGAGAGACAAATCATAAGATGCAAATGGCCATATAAAGAATATCATTCAATAAAGATTACACCATGAGTGAAATATTTTACAAGGCCAATCTCATTGGCTTGTAGGGCACATTGTAGGGCACCATGTGTAAGTTTGCAAACTGTTTGCTCGCTCCCATTAGATGTAAAACCTTATGGTTGCTACATATGAATCCTTTCTTCAATATCTTTATTGAGGAGAGTGGTTTTTACATCTATTTGTCATATCTCATAGTCATAATATACAACTATAGCAAATAGAAATCGAATGAACTTAGGCATAACAACTAGTGAAAAGGTTTTTCTGAAATCGATACCGGGTCTTTGAGTGTAACCTTTTTACCAGTAGTTGCACCTTAAAAGTCACCACTTTTCCATCTACCCCAAGCTTTCACTTATATCCACTTGCAACTAATGGGAACTATTTCCATTGGTGGATCAACCAAAGTCTATACTTTATTTGCGTATTTGAAGTCCATTTTGGATCTCATAGCTTCAAGCCAACACCCAAATCTATGTCAGACATATCTTCCTTGTAGGTCTTCAAATAATCATCCAATTATCCCATCTCATGAAGAAATTTAAATCTTTAGGGTTATTTCTTAATCCGATCTAACCTTGTCAAAGGTTGCGTGTGAGGCTCTTTGATATTTATTTGTTTTTACCACTTGTGGAATTTGATGATCATCTTGAACTTCACCAAGTTCAACAACCCTTTCTATCCAATAAAAATTTCTTTTCCAAAAGGTGGCGTTCCTTGAAACAAATACTTTTTATTTCGAGGGATCATAGAAGTAATAACCCATAGACACTCTTGGGTATCCCACAAACTTGTACAAGGTGGATCTACTATCCAACGTATCTCCCACTATTTATCTCACGTACACGAAAGAACCCCAAACCATGAGATATTGGTAAAAGAATGCTTTAGCATGCCATATCTCATATGGTCTCTTTAGCACTGACTTTGAAGGTACTATGTTTAGTAACCTCACTATCATTTTTAAGGCATATTCCTAAAAGGACATGGGCACTTCAAAGATGCTTATCATGGAATGTACCAATGTCTAATAAGGTACAGTTTCTCTTCCTGGTTGCTCCATTTTAGATATGTCGGGTAGACTCCATCAAGAGAGAATACTATTCTCTTTTAGATAATTCAAGAATTTGGTACTTAAGTATTCAACTGATCGATCTTATCAAAAAGTTTTAATTCTAAGTCCCTTTGTCTATTTTACTTCATTCTTACACACTTTGAACTTTGCAAAAACCTCAAAGTTGTACATCATAAGATACACATGTCCGTATCAATTATAATCATTGGTAAAGGTGATGAAGAAAGAATAGCCTCCTCTCCCACTAACTCTTAGTAGGCCACAAACATCTAGATGGATCAAATCTAAAGGGCTTATAGAGTGCTTTGTTTATCTTACAAAAGGAGCTTTGGTCATTTACCCCTCCAAATAAGATTCACAAGTATGAAGGTCCTCAATATCTTAAACATTTAGTGCTTTGAGAGTTTTCATCTTGTTCGTCCTATTTTTGGAGATATGCCCAAATCTTGTATACTAAAAAATGGCATCTTTTTGGTTATTCAATTTGCTTACTTAGTTGGGAATGCATTAGTGATGGTTAAGAATCTAATATGTACAATCCTTTGTTAAGTATACCATGAGCAATTAAAGAACCTATTCTTTAATGCCTTCAATCTCCCATTTGATATAGAAGGATCAAATCATTCACTATCTAAAATGAAAATTAGAAAATATTCTCAACAATATATGGTACATTATAACAAAGGTTCAATACAAGTATGGAGTTCTCTAGGTCTAACCTATTGTACGCCTTTAGCTTTTGACACAACTCTTGTTCCTTAGCTATGCCGATGGATCATATCCACATCACTTAGTTCTATTATTCTTTCTATTCTTTATAACAACTTACGAAGAAAAGAACCATATGCAATATCATATATTCATAAGGAAGAATTTAACCAAAAATATACTTCAATAAAGTACATAACCTTTTTAAGGGTTGCAAGGTAATCCATGTAAATAGCTTCCAATGGTCCATTTTGCCAAAGTAGAAACAAACAATATCGACTATTTCCTCTATGATCTTCTTGACTCCTCTGGATGCTTTTAATGGTTGCTTTCCATTAAAGGAAGAACATTTCTTTCTTTTACCTCTTTCTAGCATCTCTTGGGCCCATAGACGTGGAGGAGGAAAGAAGTGTCAAAGGTTTACTCTTATCATTGTATTCTCCTTCTAGATCAATACTTTAATCAATAAAACTCGGTGAGGATGTGATAATCAAATTCTCATAGAGATCATCGTCCATCACTACATACAAATAGAAAAAAGCTTCTCCAAGCCCAATTATCTATAGATCAAAATTGATGACATATCACTTCATATCCATCCTAGCTAGAAAAATCTCTTTTGACAACATGGACTTTTTATGCCTTGTTTTCTTTACAACTCTTGTAAACCTTAACCAAGGTACTTTTCATATATCTTTGAGACTTTTAAAGTTTGTGGATGCCATCAAGAGACTAAGGGATAGGATAATTCTAAGTCCAATTCATGAATTTTTCACGTATCTCTAGATCTATATTAATCCCAAGGGGATTATGGTACCATGAGATAAGACATACATTCGCTTCTTGGAATCTAGAACAATTTTCAAAGTTAAGTCAATTGTGGAAGTTTGGCACCATTGGTTTATTGGTTTTCAAAATAACATTCAGTGAAATTATTAGCCATTCTTAAGATTTCACAATTCCTCAAAGGCAAAAAAGATAGTATAAGCATGTGATTTAATTTGATATTAAAAACATGTTCATGGTATTTCAAGTATGTTTTCCTCTCACTATTTTATCAAATTCTTCACCCCTAAGAAAATTTTGAGAAATCAAATTTTCTAGTGAGAATCAAAACCCCAATGACTTGCCAATAAACCCCCGTGACCGAGTGCTATCCATAGGAAATCAAAGGGTAAACAACTTTTGCTAATTGCATCTCATGCAACTCTTCATATATTTTGCCTCACTTTTCATATAGACCCACGTGACAGTATGCCATCTATATTACTAAGCATTAAGTCCAACCCACCAATCATACTTTGATTCAAGATAGCCTCATGAAATCCCCTGTGATCGAGTGCTAGTAGGTGAGGGTTCTTAAGTTAAATGTGCATCTCATGCTAAATGTATGCTCACAGCTTTTCTCCTAAGTGTGACCTCCGTGATTGAGTGCCATCACAAAAAATTGGTAACATCATGATAGCATACACTATTGGTGAAATGCTTAGATTAATTAAAACTCTTTTTAATTTGTATCCAATTAGACTTAATATTTGAAAACACTTAGACATTCTAAGTGAAGGGTTTTTACTTAAAAAAATCTCATCATTTTTATCTTCTTATTTAGGTTCTCTATATCCTAATGATGTATCTCATACATCAATAGGATATAAAAAACATAAATAAGTAAATAGCCTAGCATGCTTCTAGGGTGGGATGGCCATGAGCATAACCAAGTGATACACTTAGAGCCATGACACATCACTCGATTGATTTTAGGTGGGTTGATTAAACTAAGCTATTACATGAGTGTATCCCATACATTCATACATCTTCAAGCCTCCTTAGATCCTTTTTGCTCCATGCAACTTTTACAAGAGAAAGAAAATATCACTCCTAGTGATTCTACTCTCATAACTTTTATAAGATAGAACAAGAAGCATGCAAGCCCCATTTAATACAACCTATTTAAATAATTAAAATAAATAAAATCAATATTAAAAGGCCCATGATCATCCCCATTCATTCATCATCAGTTCAACATTTAAATGAACAAATAAACCAAGAATTGACATTTAATTCCAACAATTAAGTGCTATTCATATTAACAAAAAATTGATCATGCAAAAACAAGCATAAAACTTATGCATCATATTTTCGCTACAATTAGAAATCAATTTTAACAAGTTTTAAAAGCAATCAAACATGTCCAACACATTTTTGAGAGTTTACACAACATTTGTGCAACCATTATGTGCGTTTCAATACCACCACGGTCATAAACGAAACCTAAAAAGCTCAAAATTCGCTCAAGAAAAAATTGGGCACTACTGGCCGAGGTTAGCTCATGGTTGGGTAGCAACCTTTTGGTCATAGCCTTGCCTTGAGCTGCCAACTGCTAGCAACAACTCTATTTTAGGGTCAAGTGTGAATCAAGCCATTTTTGGCTCAACGTTTGTGTACCAAAAATTTTAGAACAACTTCTAAACATCAAAAAACACAATATGAATAAAAATTTTAGATTAAAAAACCTTTTGAAACTAAAATATCAAGTGACCAAATATGCTTTAAAAATAAGTTTAAACAAGAATCATATTCTTAAAAAATCTTCAATTATATCCAATCATATTGGGCCCAAAAATTACCAAAAAACTTAAGGCCATTCATAACATGCTATATTAGAATATAACATTCACCAATGCCAAATCAAAATTTAACATCAGAAAATTGAATCAAAACATGCCCATCATATGATTTAACAATTAAAGCACACAACAGCAATATTCAATTCATCAATCAAAGAGCCACAAGTAAGATCATCTATACACTCCAACCCATCATATAGATCACATACATGGTGATATTGATCCGTTATTCACAAGAACCAATCACCCAAGCCAAGAAAAATCCAAATCCATGCATAAATATGGCTCTGATACCACTTAAAGGTTTATGTGGCACTAGGATCCAAATATATTCAAAAAAAATTGAATAAACTAGCCCACACAACACCAAAAGAATATATACATGCATAGGATTTAGATTTAGAAGAGGAAAATACCTAGGTGAAAGCAAAAAATTTGAAGAGCAAGAATCTTTCCTTCTATCGTCAAACAAGCTCTTCACCAGCACAGCAAAATCACCAACGATTTTTACCTAGATGGACTCCTCCCTTTTAGCTAAAATTTTTACTAGAACTCTCAACTATTTGAAGATTATTTAGTCTAAATTTTAGGCCAATTAGAACACCAGAGGTACTCCTAGAAGAAGTAAAAATTGACTGCCAGAAACTGCTGTAGTTAAGAGTAAAAGCAACCAAAATAGATTGCCTCTAATGTAAATAGCCACACATCAAACCTATGGCCTATTCTCTACAAAAAGGCTGGAAAATATACAAAGAATGAGGGGAGAAAGGATGGGACTATTACGGTGGAAGGAGGAGGGAGAAGGAGAGATTTACAGGAGGTTAACAACTTAGATTCCCACTACAAAATATTGTTGGCAGAAAATCACACAAAATGTGCACACCTCACATACATCTAGCCAACCACTCTACCATATCCATATATAGGAGTGGTCACACACCTCCCACAATGAGGTGATGCCAAGTGTCCCTTGCTTAAGTGGCCACTAACTTTGTTGGTAATGAATTTAATAGAAGCACAAATGTCATCTAATGAAATGTTTTGCAATTAAATTCTAATTCTTATTAAATGAACTCTTCATTTAATAATTCTCCCAAATATTATCTCTCCAAATTAATTAAATTAAACACTTTAATTTAATTAATAATCGTTTGACTTAACTTTTAAGTCAAAACGCTCGACAATTTAGGCTAGTCAAAATTAACTCAACCCATAAATTAATTTTGATCAATTGATAGTCATGTGACATCAATTAATTAACCTTTAATGAATTGATCTTAATTTAACTCTTAAATTAATTTAACCAATTCAACATTTAAATTGATCAAGCCAAAATGACTATGTTTTTACCTTATCCAAAAATTGGTCATGAATTTTCTAACTCTTAGAAAATTCTCTTTCCTTTAATAGACCATGTCATTTTCTTTTGTGTGTGACCTATTAGGTTCTACCATTCATTGGACATGAAATCAAAACTCCTTGTGACTTTCAGAATATCAAATATTCACTTTAGTTTAAACTCCTTTAAACTAAGCGACTCAATTCAATTAATCTCATTAATTGAAGAGTACCCAATCTATATGGCTGTGTCCAACCTCAATCCCATGGGGCCCAGCTAATTGATTGAAGAACCATTGTAGCATTACACGTACCATGCAAATATAGTCCTTTCTTTTTTTATCTCCAAAAAGAGACCTAGGGCAAGATATTTGTCAACTCTCTATAGCCTCGATACTATGTTTCTATTCTTAATATTCAATTCTCTTTGTGAAATAGTTTACAAGGTCAATCTCATTGGCTTGCAGGGCACTATTCTAACACTTTGGAGTTTGCAAATCTTTTGTTCACTCCCCTTAAATGTAAAACCTTGTGGTTGCTAGGTATAGATTTTTTCTTCAATGTCACCATTGAGAAAAGTAGTTTTTATATCCATTTGCCAAGCCTCATAGTTATAATATGCAGCTACGACAAGTAAAATTTGAATGGACTTAAGCATAGCGACTGATGAAAAGGTTTCCTCAAAATCAATACAGAGTCTTTGAGTGTAACCTTTTGCCATTAGTCACACCTTCAAAGTCACCATTTCTCCATTTACCCCAAGTTTTCACTTATAGATCCACTTGCAACCAATGAGAACTATTCCCTTGGGTGGATCTACCAAAGTCCACACTTTGTTTGAGTACATGGAGTCCATTTCAGACTTCATAGCTTCAAGCTAATGTCCCAAATCTATGTTCAACATAACTTTCTTATAGGTCTTCGGATCATAATTCAATTATCCCATCTCATGAAGAAATCTAAACTTTTCAGGTTGCTTCTTAATTCAATCTGACCTTCTCAAAGTTCGTGTGTATGGCTCTTTGATATTTATTTATTTCTACCGCTTGTGAGATTTGATGATCATCTTAAACTTTACCAAGTTCAACAATAGCGCCTTCGTTATCTTATAGAAATTTTTTTTCCAAAAAGGTGGCATTCCTTGAAACAAACACCTTTTGTTCCGAGAGATCATAGAAGTAATAACCCATAGATTCTCTAGGGTATCCCATAAATTTGCACAAGATAGATCTATTATATAACTTATCTCCCACTGCCCATCTCACGTATGCAAGAGATCCCCATCTCCATATCTTTGGCACCGACTTTGAAGATACTATGTTTAGTAATCCCACCGCCATTTCTAAGGGGTATTCCCATAAGGATATAGAGACATCAAAGTAGCTTATCATGGAATGTACCATGTCTAAAAAAGTATGGTTTCTCCTCTTGGCTACTTCATTTCAGGTGTGCCAGATGGAGTCCATTGAGAGAGAATCCTATTTTTCTTTAGATAATGTAAGAATTTAGTACTTAAGTATGCACCCATTAATCTAATTGTAGAGCTTTAATACTAAATCCCTTTTGCTTTTCTACTTCATTCTTTTACACTTTGAACTTTTCGAAGGCTTTGAACTTTTACTTTATGAGATACACATGTCTGTACCGACTATAATCATCAATCAAAGTGATAAAGCAAGAATAGCCTCCTCTTCTAATAACTCTTAGTGGACCACAAACATCCATATGGATCAAATTCAAAGGGCTTGTAGAGTGCTCCTTTCGTCTTACAAACAGAGCCATGGTTATTTTTCCCTTCAAACAGGATCCACAAGTAGGAAGGTCTTCAATGCCACTAACATTTAGTGCTTTGAGAGCTTCCATCTTGTTCATCATATTTTTGGAGATATGCCCAAGTCTTGCATACCAAAGAATGGCATTTTCTTGGCTATCCAATTTGCTTGCTTAGTTGAAAGTACATTAGTGATGGTTACGAATCCATTATGCACAATTCTTTGTTAAATGTATAATGACCAATTAAAGAACCCATTCTTTAATGCCTTCAGTCTCTTATTTGACATAGAAGGATCAAATCCTTCACTATCCAAAATGGAATTTGTAATAATATTCTCAACAATGTATGGTATGTTATAACAAAGGTCCAATACAAGTATAGAATTCCCTATGTCTAACTTGTTGTATGCCTTTGGCTTTGGTCACAACTTTTACTCCTTAGCCAAGGTGGTGGATCAAATTCTCATCACCTAGGATTATTCTTCTTTTTATTCTTTTGTAACAACTTACAAAGAAAAAAACCACATGCAATATCATATATTCATGAAAAAGAATTCATCCTAAATGCACCTTAATAAAGTGTATGCCCTTCTTAAAGATTGCAAGGTAACCCTTGCAAATAGCTTCCAATGGCCTATCTTGTCAAAGTAGAAATAAATAATATTGACTATTTCCTCTATAATCTTCTGGACTTCTCTGGGTGCCCTTAATGGTTATTTTCCCTGAGAGGAAGAACATTTCTTCCTTTTACCTCCCTTTCTAGCACCATTTAGGCCCATAGACATGGAAGAGGAAACAAGTGTCAAAGGTTTGCCTTTGTCATGTTAGTCTCCCTCAAGATCAACACTTTGATTAATAAAACTTGGCAAGGATGTGAGGATCAAATCTTTATGGAGATCATTGTCCATCACTACATCTAAGTTGAAAAAAGCTTCTCCAAGCCCAATTATCTTTAGATCATAGTTGATGACACATGACTTCACATCCATCTGTAAAGACTAAGTAAGAAAAATAGGAGTTAAGAAAAATTGGGGATTGAGAATGAAAATATTTACAGAGAAGATAGGAGAAATAGAAGAAAAATGCAGCAAATTCATATCCATTTTTGCTAAATGCCAAGTACATATATAGTAGCCTCCGAACATAAAAGACAAATAACCTAACAAAATCTATTACAAATGCTAAACAGCAGCAGGATTCTCGCAGCTAGATGGCAGCATCTGATTATTTAGTTTCAGTGCAATTTAGGCCTTCAATCAGAGTATAGGTAGACAATTTAGGGTGTTTTATTTTGGGCCCTTGACTTGGGCTAATCCAACGGTCTGATTCTCCTTAATCTGACGGTTGCAATTAAAAAACTTAATCCTAATCCTACAACTGAGTGAAAAAACTAGGTTCTTGCCCTGGGTCATCACATCACTCCTCCCTTCAGTAGGTCTTTGTCCCCAAAGATCAAATTAGGAAAAGCATGCCCTAATGTCCAAAACATCCTCCCACGTAGCTCTTTCTTTGCTAAAATGTACCTACTAAACTAAGACGTGAGGGACAGTGACGTTGTTGCAAGGTATGAGTCTCTTATTAAAAATGGCTACAGGGTATACTCTGAACTCACCATCCTCACCTTATGCAAGTAGTATCTGCGATGTTGTATGCTTGTTTCCAATATTTCGCTTCAATAAAGAGACGTGGAACACTAGGTGGATCTAGCTCCTTGGAGACAAGTCTAACTTCTACACAACCTTTCCAATTTTCTCTAGGATTATGTTTGGCCTATAATATTTAGGTGTGAGCTTGAGATACCTTCGCAAGGTGATAATATTTTGTCGATAGGGTTGTAACTTCAAATATACCTATTCTCCCACTAAAAACTTTTTTTCTAATATATGTTTATCAGTGAAATATTTTATACAATTTTGTGTAGCCAACAAATTCTCCTTTAAATTTTGCATCATGTTCACTCGTTCTTGTATCAATTTTGTGACTTCTGTGTGTGCTGTTTATGCATATAAACCTAAGGAAATGTAGGTAGAGGGTAACCATATAGGGCTTGGAAGGGTATGACTCTAAGACTGTAGTGAAAATTATTGTTGTACCAATATTCAACTAGATCGAGCCATTTGTTCCACTATTTAGGTTTAAGGTGACACATAAATCTAAGGTAGGTTTCTAAGCACTAGTTCACTCTCCCAGTCCAACCATCAGTTTAAGAATGAGAGGCTATGGATAAGTTGAAGGAGGTCCCTATCAGCTTAAAAAGGATGGACCAGAAAGTGCTAGTAAATAGTTTATCTCTATCTGAAACAATGCTTATGGGTAATCCATGCAACTTATAAATGTGATCAAGAAACAACTTGGCTAAGTGCTCTACAATAAAAAGGCGAATAAGTGAGAAAAAGTGTGCATACTTTGTGAGCCTATCTATAACTACCCAGATAATGTTTTTTCCTTTAGAGTTAAGAAACCTTTCAATAAAATCCATAGCAATATGAGAACATGCTTGGGCTGGGATGGATAAAAGTTGTAAAAGACCAGGGTATGGGAAATTTTCATGCTTATTTCTTAGACAAATATCACATTCCTTGACCCATTTAATGACAACTATTTTCAAACCAGGCCAATAAAATAAGATTTGATTCTATGATAAGTACCAGAGATGCCTAAGTGTCCTCTCACCGATAAGTTATGTAGAGCTTGAATTATCTTCAATCTAAAATCCCCATCTTTCCCAACACAGATTCTTTCTTGTTTCCTTAGCAACCCTACCTGTGATGTGTACTTAGGATAGAATTGGGAATCAATCACCTTAGCCCTTAGAATTTCCCTAAATAAGCTTTCTGTAGTATAGTTGTTCTGAATTTCAGCAATCCAACTAAGAACAGGTCCTGAAATAACTATACATTGTGCCTGGTCCCAGTCCCTTTTAGACAAAGCATTGGTTGCTCTATTTTCCACTCTTTTTTTATAGTGAACCTCATAGTCCATCCCTAACCACTTAGAAATTCCCTTTTGCTGCAATATTGAATCAATCCTTTTCCTCAACAATTGTTTAAGACTCAGCTGATATGTCCTAATTATGAAGTGATGATTTTGCAAATAATGCTTCCACTTGGAAACAGCCATAAGCATTGCAAGAAACTCTTTATAAATAGATAAGTCTTGATTTTTTTGTCCTAAAGCTTTGCTTAAAAAGGCAATAGGCCTTTCTTCTTGCATAAGCACAGCTCCAATTCCTTTCCCACTTGCATCAGTCTCAAGTACAAAGGGTTTTCAAAAGTTAGGTAGGGTAAGATTAGGTGCAATTTCCATGGCAATTTTAAGTTGATCAAAGGCTGCAGTGGCTTCTGGACCCCATTTAAAACCATTTTTCCTAAGCAAATTAGTAAAAGGCTTGCTAATAATCCCATATCCTTTAATGAATTTTCTATAATAACCAGTTAGGCCTGGGAATATCCTTAGAGCTTTGACTGACTTAGGTTCTGGCCATCCTAACATGCATTTAATCACTTATGGATCAGTAGTCACACCCTTCCTAGATACAATATGCCCTAGGTACTCTATCTCTTCCTTCACAAAGTTATACTTGCTCTTCTTTACAAACAACTTATGTTCCCTCTAGGTTTCCAAAACTATAGCTAGGTTCTAAAGGTGATCCTCTTCATTCTTGCTATAAATAAGTTTGTCATCAAAGAAAACTAAAACAAACTTTCTTAAGTATTTTGAAAAGACCTAATTCATTACAAATTGGAAGATGGAAGGGGCATTACAAAGGCCAAAAGGCATTACTAGGAATACATAGTGCCCTTGGTGAGTCACACAATTGGTTATGTAAATATCCTCTTTCTTTATTCTTATTTGGAAATAACCACACCTAAGATCAATTTTAGAGAAAAATTAGACACCATGAAGCTCATCAAGAAGTTCATCAATTATAGAGATGGGAAAATTATGTTTTATAGTCAAACTGTTAAGATACCTATAGTCAATGCACAATCTCCAAGTTCTATCTTTCTCTTTAACCAGCAGAATAAAGGAAACAAAAGGGCTTTGGCTTGGTCTGATTATTCCAGCCTCTAACATTCCTTTAATTAGATTTTCTATGTCATTTTTTTGGACATAGGAATATCGATAAGGGGTCTATTTCTTAGGCACAGCCTGTGGTATAAGGGATATTTGGTGTTCAATACTTCTAGAGGGGAGTAAGGAAGTAGGCTCTTCAAAAACATCATTAAATGACCCTAACAATTTTTTTAGATTTAGATGTTAGCTCTTTTGTGGCACTGGTACAACTATTATTGAGAATAACTAACCAAATAAGCCATGAGCCCTTTTATTGAATAGCTTGCACATTGCTTTGGCTTAAATAAGCTTAAGCTCAACTTGCTTAGTGGCAACATTCAAAGCTATTTTCTTACCAGTTTTTGATATGGTCAATTTCATTTTATGGTAATCAAGCTCTATAGGATTGTTTTGCCTGAGCCAATCTCTTCCTAAAACCAAATCACACCCTGGTAACCTAATTACCCTAATAGGACAAATGAATTCATGTCCCTGTATTTTCCATGAGAAGTTAGGAAAGATTTATCTGTTGACCATCTTACTACCATTAACTATGCTGATCATTGATGGGGAATGGGCTCTAGGGTATTACCTAACTGATATGCCATCCATCATCTAGAAAACTATATGTGCTACCACTATCCACAGAAATATGTAAATCCTTACCTTTCACAGTTTCTTTGATTATGATGGTGTTCATGTTGGTGCTCCCATTCATGGAATTGAGGTATAGGGTAATGTCATCCGTAACTATTGGTTCCTCACTCTTTTCCTCTCCTAGCTCTACCTAGTATGCGTCTTCTTCCTTCTCAGCCATGATAAGATAGAGCTACCTCTATTTGCACCTATGGCTAGAGGTATAGGCTTCATCACAGTTAGAACAGAGGTTCTTGTCTCTCCTAGCTTTCATCTTTGCTATTGTCAACAACTTCCTAGGGGTAGGTGCATAGTCAAGTGGTTTTAATAGGTTCTTAAAGCCACTGGAAAAAGGTTTGGCTAGATTATTATGTTTAGAAAAAGGTTTGTAGCATGTGCTTTGCTTGTTTAGAATAGAGGCTTTTTTAAGTATAGCATCAACAATAGTCCCTTGTTTGTTGGGTAATGATATGGCTTGGTTAAGGTTGGATGGTTACAATGCTATGACTGCTCCTTGTAGTTCCTCATTGTGTCCTCCTATAAAGCTTGCTGTAAAAAAATCCTCCGGGTAGTCTCTATTAAGATGGAGTAAGTTTAATCTAAGGTCTTCAAATCTTTCTAAGTACTATGAGACTGTGCCTGTTTGACGAAGCTTTTGAAGCTCCGATAGCATTAGCTCCAGTTCTAAGTCATCAAATCTGGCAAGAACAACTTTCAAGAATTATGGCTATATAGGTAAGTCCTTGTCTTCTATGTCACTTTGGTACCACATTTCAGCATTCCCATCCATGTGAACAGATGCTAACAGTATTTTTTGTTCTTTAGAAAAGGCATTCACCACCTGAAAATATTGCTAGCACTTCTTGATCCATGTCCTGGGTGATTCTCCATTTAAATTAGGGAATTCTAGCTTAGGAAGAAAAGGTGTATATCCTCCTTGACTTCCTATAGAGACATGTTTTGAAACTACCAAAGTTCTAGCCAAAGGTTGGGAAGATGACCCTTTTTCAGCTGTTTCATACAATCTTTCTCCTAGGAGTGATTTATTTTTATTGTACTACTGCATCTATTCAGCTATCAATTCTAGTTGTTGTTGCATCATTTTTTGTGTATTTTCCATGGATAGTAAAGAGTTTTGTAAACCATACTGCATACTCATGATTTTTTCAAATTATTCCTACATGTGCCTTTCTCTAACCTCTCTTAAGGCTCTCTCCTCAACCAGTAATACGTTTTGTCTCTTTTGATTATCAAGCAAATCCTTCATCCTTGTAT
Organism: Jacaranda copaia; assembly: GCA_014898725.1. Lineage (NCBI taxonomy): Eukaryota > Viridiplantae > Streptophyta > Magnoliopsida > Lamiales > Bignoniaceae > Jacaranda > Jacaranda copaia. The sequence continues at coordinate 1,260,026 of JACGDI010004059.1, forward strand.
CTTATGCTATCTTAATCAAGTCGTTCATGGGACGAACGGCTTTGATACCAAAATGTAAAGGCTAAGTGAGACGAATTGGGGTTGGGAAGAATTGGGGACCAAGAATGAAAATAATTACAAAAAAGATAGGAGAATTAAAAGAAAAATGCAACAAATTCGTACCCACTTTTGCTAAATGCCAAGTACATATATAGTAGCCTCACAACATAAAAGACAAATGACCTAACAAAATCTATTACAAATGCTAAACACCAGCAAGATTCTCACAGCTAGATGGCAGCATCTAATTAGTTAGTTCCAGTGCAGTCTGGGCCTTCAATTAGAGTGTGGGTGGATTGTTCAGGGTGTTTTATTCTAGGCCCTTGATCTTGGGCCGATCCAATGGTTTTGTTCTCCACAATATGACGGTTGCAACTAGAAAACTTAATCCTAATCTTATGACTGAGTGGAAAAATTAATTTATTGTCCTGGGTCATCACACTATCTTAGCTTGAAAAGTCTTTTTTGACAACATGAACTTCTCATACATCGTTTACTTTACAACATTTTTGTAGACTTTAACTAAGGTACAATTCATGTGTCCTTGAGGCTTTTAATGTTTGTAGATGCCATCATGAGACTAAGGGATAGGATGATCCTAAGCCCAATTCATGAACTTTTCACATGTCTCTAGATCTATATTAATCCTAAAGGGATTAGGAGTACCATGATATAGGACCTATATCCACTTCTAGGAATTTAAAATAATTTTTGAGGTTAAGTTAATCGTGGAAGTTTGGCTCAATTAGTTTATTGATCTCCAAAATAACATTAAGTCGAATTATTAGCCATTCTTGAGATTTCACAAATCCTCCAAGGTGAAAAAAAAATATAAACATGTGATTGAATTTGATATTAAAAACATGTTCGTGGTCTTTCAAACATATTTTCTTCCCACTATTTTATCAAATTCTTCATCTCCAAGAAGAATTTAGAACATTAAATTTCCTAGTGAGAATCAAAACCCCTAATGACATGTCAATGGACCCCCATGATCGAGTGCCATCCACAAGCAATCGAAGGGTAAACAACTTTCGCTAATTGCATATCATGCAACTCTTGATATATTTTGCCTCATTTTTCATATAAACCCACGTGACCATGCACCATCTATACTACTAAGTGTTAAGTCCAACCCACTCAGCATACTTTGATTCATGATGGCCTCACAACGTCCCTTGTGATCAAGTGCCAATGCATGAAGGTTCTTAAGTCAAAGGTACATCTCATGCTAAGTATATGCTCACAGCTTTCATCCTAAGTGTGACCCCCGTGACTGAGTTCTATCACAGAATATCAGTAGCATCATCATGGCACACACTATTGGTAGAAGGCTTAGATTAATTAAAACTCTTTTAATTTGTATCCATTTAGACATAATATTTAAAATCACTTAGACATTCTAACAGACAATTTTTATTTGCAAAGATCTCATCATTTTTTATCGTCTTATTTAGGTTCTCTATATCCTAATCATGCATCTCATACATTAATAGGATATAAAAAGTATAAATAAGTAAATAGCCTAGCATGCTCCTAGGTGGGATGACTATGAGCCAAACTAAATAATGCACTTAGAGCTACAGGTGCATCACTCGGTTGATTTTAGGTAGGTTGATTAAACTAAGCTATTACATGATTGTATCTCATACATTCACGGGTCTTCAAGCCTCCTTGGATCCTATTTGCTCCTTGCAACTTTTACAAGAGAAAGAAAACCTCACTCCTAGTGATTCTACTCTCATCACTTTTACAAGATAAAATAAGAGGCATGTGAGCCCTATTTAATACAACCTATTTCAACAATTGAAATAAATAAAATCAATATTAAAAGGCTCATGATCATCCCCATTCATTCATCATCCATTCAACATTTAAATGAATAATAAATAAACCATGAATTGACATTCAATTCCAACAATTAAGTGCAAATCATATTAACAAATAATCGGTCATGCAAAAACAAGCATAACATTTATGCATCATATTTTTGCCACATTTGGAGATCAATGTTAACAAGTTTGTAAAGCAACCAAAAAGTGTCCAAGATAATTTTGAAGCCTTGCACAACATTTGTTCAACCAATGTATGTGTTTTGAAACACGTTTGGTCATTAAACGAACAAAATAAAAAAGCTCAAAATCCATCCCAAACCCAACTAAAGGCTGCTGGCTGAAGCTTGTAGATTGTTAGGTCGTGGCTCTTGGCCACTACCATACTATGGGCTGCCAAAAGCCGGCAGCACCCCTGTTTTAGGGTTCATGGCTTAATCAAGCCATTTTTTACTCAACTTTTATGCACCAAGAATTTTAGAACAATTTCTAAACATCAAAACACATGACGTAGGTGAAAATTTCAAATTAAAACACCTTTTAATACTGAAATATCAAGTACCCAAAGATGCTTGAAAAACAAGTTTAAGTAAGAATCATATTCTTCAAAAATCTCCAATTATATCCAATCTTATTGGACCCAAAAGTGACCAAAACAACTTAAGGTCATTGAAAACATGCCATATCAGAATGTAATATTCACCAATGCCAAATCAAAATTTAATATAAGAAAATACAATCAAAACATGCCCATCACATGATTTAACAATTAAAGCACATAATAGCATGATTCATTCCATCAATCAAGGAGCCACAAGCAAGATCATCCATACACTCCAACCTATCATATGGATCAACTACATGGTGATTTTGATTAGTTCCTCACAAAAACCAATCTTCCAAGCCAAGAAAAATCCAAATCCATGCATGAATATGGCTCTGATATGACTTGAAAGTTTGTGTGGCACTAGGATCCAAATATTTCCGAACAAAAAGTGAATAAACTAGCCCACACAACACCACAAGGATTTAGAAATAAATAGGATTTATATTTAGATGAGTAAAATGCCTGGGTGACAGTAGAAAATTTGAAGAGCAAGAAAACTCTCTTCAACTATCAAATAAGCTCTTCACCGATACAACAGAATTACTACCAATTTTCCCATAGATGGACTCCTCTATTTTAGCTAAAAATTTTATTGGAACTCCTAAACCCTTTAACTATTCTTCAATATAAATTTTAGGGCAATCAGAAAACCATAGATACTCCCAGAATAAGCAAAACTCGACTGCCAAAAACTACTCCAGTCAAGAGCAAAAGCAACCAAAATAGATTGCCTCTAACGTAAATATACACAAACCAAATATATGGCCTAATCTCAACAGAAAGGCTGGAAAATCTATAGATAATGAGTGGAGGAAGGCTAGGAATGTTGAGGTGGAAGGAATAAGGAGAAAGAGAGAGTGATGGGAAGCTAACAACTTAGATTCTGACTACACAATATTATTAGGAGAAAATCACACAAAATATGCACACCTCATACACATCTAGCTAGCCACTCTACCATATCCATATATAGAAGTGGTCACACAAGAAGGTGATGCAAGTGTCCCTAGCTTAGGTGGCCACTAACTTTATGATTAGTAAATTTAATTAAATCACAAATTCATTGAATGAAATATCTTGCAATTAAATTCTAATTCTTATTAAGTGAACTCTTTATTTAATATTTCTCTCAAAAATTATCTCACCAACTTAATTAAATTAAATACTTTAATGTAATCAATAATCATTTGAGTTAACTCTTAAGTCAAAGCGCTTAATAATTTCAGCTAGTCGATCTTTAATTAACTAATCTTAATTTAACTCTTAAATTAATTTGACCACTTTAACAATTAAATTGAGCTAAAATGAATACAATTTTTCCTTCTCCAAAAACCAATCATGAATTTTCTAACTCTTAAAAAATTCTCCTTCCTTTAATAGACCATGTTATTAGCTTTTATGCGTAACCCATTACGTTCTATCATTCATTGGACATGGGCTCACAACTCCTTGTGACTTTTGGAATATCAAATATTCACTTTAGTTTAAACTCCTTTAAAGTAAGTGACTCAATTTAATTAACCTCATTAATTGAAGAGTACCCGATGTCCATAGTCAATGTCCAACCTCAAATCCATGAAGCCCAACCAATTAGCCAAAATGAATACTCTTGAATAAGCATTCTAGCATTATGCATACCGAAAGAGGCCTAGGGTAAGATGTTTGTCAGCTCCCTAGTAGCCTCAATACTATATTTCTATTCTTAATGTTCGATTCCCTTTATAACCTTGTCTTTGAAAATGCCTTTCCAAATTGTCACATCACATTGCACAAGGATTTCTTAGAATCAATCATTATAAAACATATAAGAGATGCAATTGTGCTTCACAAAGTTGATGAGTCAAATTTCATCTTTTATCTAACAAACCTCTATGCCAAGTAGCTCATACCCAATATCAACCCAAAAAACCCGCTATGTGATCAAGAAAGAGTCAAAGTACAATGATTGAACACATGGTTACCATGGACCCTCAGGTCAAAGGACTAATAATATTCACTAGCATAAGCAAGAGAACTAGCCACTACCAACTTGCTATTGGAATTGTGCCCTGTAAGCCAATGAGATTGACCTTGTAAACTATTTCACCCATGCTACAATCTTGATTGAATGATATGCTTTATATGGCCATCTTAATCTTATGCATTATTTCACTTCACCAATATTTAGATAAAGCTCTTAAATCAACTATAACTGTAGGACTTGGTTTGCTGACCATGAAATAAGTCTCATATAGTCGTGATCTTAAATCTTCCAAGTCATAGGATCTTATGAGACGGGGTATCTAAGATCTCAATAAACTTGCACTAATGATGAATAAATCCAAGGGTTGGAGATTACTCCTTTCCATGAGCAATTATATGAGATACGGGTACATGTTAGTGAGTACTTGTTAAAGAATAAAGCAGTAAAGACCTATTAGAGAATCTACTAGATAGTTGAAGTGGCAAGTCGGTAGTGCCTAGTTCTCTTACTTATGCAAATGCATATTATTAGTCCTTTGACCTGAGGATCCATGATAACCTTGTGTTCGATCCTTATGCTTTAACTCATCCTTGACCACCTAGTAGGTTTTTCGAGTTGAGACTGGGTATGAGTTACTTGGCATGGAGTTTTGTGAGATTCAAGATGGAATCTGAAGAAATGTTCTTCCTCATAGGCCATTAGAAGCACTATTGCAAGGATTACCTTTCAATCCTTAAGAAGGGCATGTACTTTATTGAGGTGCATTTAGGATGCATTCTTCCTCATATATATATGATATTATATGTAGTTCTTTTCTTTGTAAATTGTTACAAAAGATTAGAAAGAAGAATAGAACTAAGTGATGTGGATATGATCTATCACATTGACTAAGAAGCAAGAGTTGTGTCCAAAGCTGAAGGCATACAATAAGTTAGTCTTAGAGAACTCCATACTTGTATTGGGACCTCTGTCATATAGTACCATATATTGTTGCGAACATTATTTCAATTCCCATTTTTAGATAGCAAAGGATTTGATCCTTCTATATTAAATAAGAGATTGAAGGCATTAAAGAACGAGTTCTTTAGTTGCTTGTGGTATAATTAACAAAGGATTGTACATATTGGATTATCTACCATCACTTATGCACTCTCAACTAAGAAATTAGATATCTAAGATAATGCCAGGATGTGGCATACTAGACTTGGTCATATCTCAAAAAAAATTAGATATCTAAGATATTTGTAGGACAAATGGAGCCCTCCACAAATACTTTGAATTTGATCCATATAGATGTTTGTGGACCACTAAAAGTTAGTGAGAAAAGAGGCTATTCTTATTTCATCAATTTCACCGATGGTAATAATCAGTTCAGATAAATATATCTCATAAAGTACAAGTTAAGGCCTTTCAAAAGTTCAATGAGTATAGAAATGAAGTAGAAAAGCAAAAAGGGACATAGTATTAAAGCTTTTCAATTAGATCGAGAGGAAAAATACATAAGTACCATATTCTTGGATTATCTAAAGGAGAATAGGATTCTCTCTCAATGGACTCCACCTCGCGCATCCCTACACAATTGAGTAGCCAAGAAGAGATACCATACCTTATTGGATATGGTACATTTCATATTGAGCTTCTTCGATGTGCCTATATCCTTTGAAGGATACATCTTAATGACAGCCACGAAGTTACTAAGAGTAGTACCTTCAAAATTAGTGCCAAAAATGCCATATGAGATATGGCATGGCAAAACACCCTTATATTATAATCTAAAAGGTTTGGGAATCTCCCACCTACGTAAGATGGATAGTGAGAGATAAGTTGGATAGTCAATCTATCTTGTGCAAGTTTGTGGGATACTTAAGAGAGTATGTGGGTTATTACTTGTGTGATCCCTCGGAACAAAATGTGTTTATCTTGAGAAATGCTACCTTTTTGGAAAAGGAATTTCTACAAAATAGAAAAAGCATTATAATTAAACTTGGTGAAGTTTATGATGATCAATAAATCCCACAAGAGGTAGAAATAAATAAATATCAATAAGCCTCACAGAAAACATCTAAAAAGGACAAACCGAATCAAGAAGTAACCCAAAGAGGTTGGATTTCTTCATGAGATAGGTCAATCGGATAGAGATCCAAAGACCTATAAGAAAGCTATGTTGGACTAGACTCAGGACATTTGCTTGAAGCCATGAGATCAAAAATGGACTCCTTCTACTCAAACAAAGTATAGACTTTGATAGATCCACCAAAGGGAATAGTTTCCATTGGTTGCAAGTGGATTTATAAGCAAAAGCATGGGGCAGATGGAAAAGTGGTACTTTTAAGGCGTGACTAGTAGAAGAGGGTTACACTTAAAAACCCAGTATCAATTCAAGGAAACCCTTTCCCTGTCGCTATGCCTAAGTCCATTCAGATTCTACTTGCTATAACTGCATATTATAACTATGAGATATGGAAAATGAAAGTGAAAATTGCTTTTCTCAATGGTGACATTGAAGAAGAAATTTATATGGAGCAACTGCAAGGTTTCACATCCAAATAGAGTGAGCAAAAGGTTTGCAAACTCTAGAGATTCATTTATTGACTCTTATTGGTGTCCCAAACTTGGAACATACATTTTTGATAAGATAGTCAAATTATTTGGCTTTGCCAAAAAGGTGTATGAACCTTATGTGTATAAGTGGACTAGTAGGAGTAGTATACAGTTTATTGTGCTTTATGTCAATGACATCTTTCTCATTAGGAAAGAGGTAAGAATGTTAGAGTGCACTAAAGCATGATTATCCACGCAATTCTCCATGATAGACTTGGGAAATGCATCCTGCGTATTGGGAATAAATATCTATAAAGATAGATTGGAGAGAGTGCTTTGGCTTTCCTAAATCTCGTACATTGAGCAAGATACTAAAGAAGTTTAACATAGAAGAATTCAATTGAGGATTCCTTCTTTTTGGGACAAGATTATAGTCTCTCCAAGTCTATGGCCCCCAAGACTGAGGAGGAGAAATGAAGAATGTCCCAAATACCATATACCTCAGCGATAAGGAGCATAATTTATGCAGTTCAATGCACAAGATTGGATGTGGCATACTCACTAAGTGATATGAGTAAGTTCTAATCTAATCCCATTAAGAGTTACTGGATGGTTATAAAAATAATCCTTAAGTACTTAAGAAAAATTAAGGACTTATTTTAAGTATACGGCAATGGAGAATTGAAACTTACAATGTTTTTGGATATTAGCTTTCAATCCAATATACTTGACCTAATATCCACTTTTGAATACATATTTTGCCTTAATGGTAGCATCATGTGTTGAAAGAGTTACAACTAGACACCATGGCCTAGATTACTACTAAGGTGAAATACTTTGTGGTTTTGGAAACCATAAAGGAAGGTGTTTGGATAAAAACTTTATCCAAGGGTTGGATATAGTGCCTAGCATGCACGCATCTGTGATTGTCTTTGGAAAAAAATTAAGGACCTAAGCCAAGATCTCATTAGTGATTCAAACACATTAAATGCATTATCATTTGATATATGATATCAATTGATAGAGGTGACAACCGAGTGGATAAAAGTTTCCTCAAAAGAGAATATAGCAGAACCACTATATTAACCTCTAAAAGCTAAAAGTCATTGGAGGACATCTTATGAAGATAGGTCTCAAGGCCATAGAGCATTGGCTTTTGGACAAGTGGGAGATTATTGGAATAGTGCTCTAAAAGCCAATGAGATTAACCTTGTAAACTATTTTACTCATGGTATAATCTTCATTAAATGATATGCTTTATATGACCATCTTAATCTTATGCTTTATTTAACTTCACTAGCATTTGGATAATACCCTTAGATCATCTATAACTATAGGACTTGGTTTGCTGACCATAGAATAAGTCTCATACGGTCGTGATCTTAAATCTTTCAAGTCTTATGATCTTATAAAATGGGGCATCTAAGATCTAGATAAACTTGCACTAACGATACATAAATCTATAGGTTGGAGATTGCTCTGTTCCATGAGTAATTGTATGAGATATAAGTGCATGTTAATGGGTGCTTGTTAGAGAACAAGCCAGTAAAGACCCATAGGAGAATCCACTAGATAACCGAAGTGGTAAGTCAATAGTGACTAGTTCTCCTACTTACGCTAGTACATATTACTAATCTTTTAACCTGAGGATCCATGGTAACCTTGTATCCGATCCTCATGCTTTAACTCTTCCTTAACCACCTAATGGGTCTTTTGGGTTGAGATTAGGTATGAGTTACTTAGCATGGAGGTTTGTGAGATCCAAGATGGAATCTGACTCCTTGCTGTTGTGAAGGGCGAGTACATCTCCTAGATACGCTATGATGATCAATTCCTAAAAATCCTTGTGCATAGTGGTGTGACAATTTGGAAAAGGAGTTTTCAAAAGGTGAGATCACACAACAGGGATTAAATATTGAGAATAGACACATAGTATCAAGGCTATTAGAGAGCCAATAAATATCTTGCCCTAGGCCTCTTTCAAGAGATAGGAGATGGAAGGACTGTATTTGTATAGCATATGTAGAGCAATGATAGTTTTCCAGAATATTCATTTCAGCCAATTAGTTGGGCTCCATGGGCTTGAGGTTGGAAATCGACCATGGAGATTGAGTACTCTTCAATTAATGAGATTAATTAAACTCAGTCGACTAGTTTAAAAAGAGTTTTAAAGTAGTATGAATATAAGATATTCAAACATTATAAAGCATTGTGAGCCCATATCTAATGAATGGTAAAACCTATTGGGTCACACACAAAATCCAATTAGCTTCCTAATTAATGGAGAGAATTTTCTAAGGTGTTAAAAAATGGTGTCTCTTAGTGGACTGATTTTTGGGGCCAACTTTGAGGGTCAATTTTGGCTTGATTGATTCAAGTGTTAAATTAATCAACAAATTTAAGAGTTCAATCAGACTAATAATTAAGGAGTTAATTATTTGATGCTAACATGACCATCAATTGGTCAAGTTAACTTAAAAAGTTAAGTTAACGAATTTAGCTTAAGGAGTTAAGCTAGTTTGACTTAAAGAGTTAAGTCAAAGGAAAATTAATTAAATTAAAGAGTTTAATTTGATTAATTAAGGAAGAATGAATTTTGGAAGGAAGACTCAAATGAGATTTGATATAGCATCTTAATTAATTTGAAATGAGATTCTAAATGTAATCAAGATGCAAATGAAATTCAAATGAGATTTGGAATTAAATTTTGCCACCTAAGCAACCCTACTTGGCCGCCCCTCTCATGCATTGTGTGATGCCCACTTGGCATCACACATTTTCAACTCTATATATAGATATAGAGAGTGGAGGCCATGCATATGACAAATGGTTGAAGAATTAGATTCTTCATTTTCCTTAAAAAATATTTGCAAGCTAGCATTTCATGTGTTGAAGGCTAAGCTTCTTTCTTCATTTTTCTACCCCAAATTAAACCTCTATCATCACTAGATCTCTAGTATTATTCCAACTAAAAGACTAGAGATCTAGGAATTGCCTTGCTTTGTTTCTGGTATTATTGGTATGTTGACTATTTCAATAAAGGTAAGATAAGCGCCTTGCTTTATTTTTGGAGAGCTCTAAGTGTATCACTTGATTAGGTTCATAGTCATCCCACCCTAGGAGCATGCAAGGATTTTTACTTATTTACACTTTCCATATCCTATTGATGTATGAGATGCATGATTAGGATATAGAGAACCTAAATAAGAAGATGAAATGATGAGATCTTTGCAAGCAAAAATCTCCTTTTAGAACATCTAAGTATTTTCAATTATTAAGTTAAAATAGATACAAATTGAAAGAGTTTTAATTAATCCCAACCTTCCACCAATAGTATATGCCATGATGATGCTACCAATTTTGTATGATAGCGCTCTGTCACGGGAGTCACACTTAGGAGGAAAGCTATAAGCATACACTTAGCATAAGATGCACTTTTAACTTGGGAACCCTCATACATTGGCACTCGATCATGGGGGATATCGTGAGGCCATCTTGAGATAAAGTTTGATTAGTGGGTTTACCTTAACACTTGTAGTATAGATAGCGCACGATCACATAGGTTTATACAAAAAATGAGGCAAAATATATTAAGAGTTGCATGAGATGTAATTAGTAAAAGTTTCTTACCCTTCGATTCCTTGTGGATGGCACTCAATCACGAGGGTCCATTGACAAGTCATTAGGGTCTTGATTCTCACTAGCAAATGTGATTTTCCAAATTCTTCATAGGGGTGAAGGATTTGATAAAACAATGGGAGAAAAACATGCTTGAAAGACCATAAACATGTTTTAATATCCAATTCAATCACATGCTCATATTCTATTTTTCTCTTTTAAGGATTTGTGAAATCTCAAGAATGGTTAAAATTCTACTCAACGTTATTTTGGAAACCAATAAACCAATCGGGCCAAACTTCCATAATTAACTTAACCTCGCAAATCGTTCTAGATTCCTAAAAGTAGATATAACTCCTATATCATAGTACTCCTAATTCCTTTGGGATTAATGTAGAGACACATCAAAAGTTCACGAATTGGGCTTAGGATCATCCTATCCCTTAGTCTCATGATGGTATCTAAAAACTTTAAAAGTCTCAAAGACACATGAATTATACCATAGTTAAAGTTTACAAAGAGTTGTAAAAGCAAACGAGGTATGAGAAGTTTGTGTTGTCAAAGGAAACTTTTCAAGCTAGGATGAATGGGAAGTCATGTCATCAACTACGGTCTAAAGATGATTAGGCTTAGAGAGGCTTTTTGACTTGGACATAGTGATAGACAATAATCTCCATAAGGATTTGATCCTCACATCGTCACCAAGTTTTATTGATTAAAGTGTTGATCTAGAAGGAGACTACCATGATAAAGGCAAACCTTTGACACTTGTTTCCTCTTACAAGTATGTAGGTCCCATGAGAGCTAGAAAGAGAAGTAAAAAGGAAAAAATGTTCTTCCTCTATGGGAAAACAGCTATCAAAGACATTCGAAGGCTTCAAGATTATTATAGAGGAAATAGTCGATATTATTTATTTTTACTAAGGCAAAATAGACCATTGGAAGCACTATTGCAAGGAATACCTTGCAACCTTTAAGAAAGGCATGTACTTTGTTGAGAAGCATTTGGGATAAATTTTTCCTCATGGATATATGATATCACATGTGGTTGTTTTCTTTGTAAGTTGTTACAAAAGATTAGAAAGAAGAATAGAACTAAGTGATATGGATATAATCCACCACCTTGGCTAAGGAGCAAAAGTTATGTCTAAAGCCGAAGGAGTACAATAAGTTAGAATTAGAGAACTCCATACTTGTATTGGACCTTTGTCATATAGTACCATATATTGTTGGGAACATTATTTCAATTCCCATTTTTAGATAGCAAAGGGTTTGATCCTTCTATATCAAATGTGAGATTAAAGGCATTAAAGAATGAATTCTTTAGTTGCTTGTGATGCAATTAACAAAGGATCATACATATTGAATTATCCACCATGACTAGTATGATTATCCACACAATTCTCCAGGATGGACTTGGGAAATACATCCTGTGTATTAGGAATACGTATCTATAGAGATAGATTGGGAAGGGTGCTGGGGCTTTCCTAAATCTCATACATTGAGCAAGATACTAAAAAGGTTTAGTATGGAAGAATCTAAGAGGGGATTCCTCTATATTAGGATGTGATTATAGTCTTTCCAAGTCTATGGCCCCCAAAACTGAGGAGTAGAAATGAAGAATGCCCCAAATACCATATGCCTCGACGATATGAATCATAATTTATGCAATTCAATGTACAAGATTGAAGGTGATACACTTGCTAAGTGTTACGGGTAGGTTCCAATCTAATCCCAATGAGAGTCACTAGATGGGGATGGCCGTAAAAATGATCCTTAACTACTTAAGAAGAACTACAAACCTATTTTTAGTATATGGTAATGAAAAATTAAAACTTAACGAAGGTTTTTGATATTACTTTTCGATCCAATGTACTTGATCTAATATCCACTTTTGGATACATATTTTACCTTAATGGCGGCATGGTGTGTTGAAAAAGTTTCAACTAGACACTATGGCCTAGATAACCACTAAGGTGAAATACTTTATGGTTTTGAAAACCACAAAAGAAAGTGTTTGGATAAAAACTTCATCCAAGGATTAAATGTAGTGCCTAGCGTGTATGTACCTACGATTGTGTTATCATTGGGAAGATAATTTAGGACTTAAGCTAAGATCTCATCAGTGATCCAAACACATTAAATGTGTTATCATTTGATATATAATATTAATTGATAGAGGTGACAATAGAGTGGGTAAAAGTTGCCTCGAAAGAGAATATAGCGGAACCACTGTATTAACCTCTAAAGCTAAGGATCTTTGGAGGACATCTAATGAAAATAGGTCTCAGGGCCACAGGGCATTGGCTTTAGGGCAAGTGGGAAATTGTTAGAATAGTACCCTACAATCCAATGAGAATGGCTTTGTAAATTATTTCACTCATGTTACAATCTTGATTGAATGATATGCTTTATATGGCCGTCTTAATCTTATGCCTTGTTTCACTTCACTAGCATTTGGATAAAGCCTTTAGATCACCTATGACTGCGAGACTTGGTTTGGTCATCATGGAATATGTATCACACGATCGTGATATTAAATCTTTCAAGTCATAGGATTTTATGTGATAGGGCATCTAAGATCTGGATAACTTGTACTAATAATGCTTAAATCCAAGAGTTAGAGATTGCTTTGTTCCATAAAAAATTGTATGAGATGCGAGTGCATGTTAGTTGGTACTTATTAGAAAACAAACCACTGAAGACTTACTGGAGAATCCACTAGATAACTAAAGTGGCAAGTCAATAGTAGCTAGTTTTTCTGCTTACGCTAGTACATATTATTAGTCCTCTGATCTGAGGATCCATGGTAACCTTGTGTTCTATCCTCATGCTTTGACTCATCCTTGACCACCTAATGGGTTTTTCAGATTGAGATTAGGTATGAGCTATTTGGCATGGAGGTTTGTGAGATCTAAGATGGAATCCAATTTCTCGCTATTATGAAAGGCAAGTATATCTCCTATATATTTTGTGATGATCGATTCCCAGAACTCCCTGCGCAAAGTGGTGTGACAATTTAGAAAAAGCATTTTCAAAAATTGAGATCATACAACAAGGATCAAATATTGAGAATAGAGATATATTATCGAAATTATTAGGAGCCGACAAATATTTTGCCCTAGGCCTCTTTCAGGAGATAAAAGATGGAAGGACTGTATTTCCATGGCACACCTAGAGCGATGATGGTTTTCTAGAATATTCATTTCAGCCAATTAGTTGAGCTCCATGGGCTTGAGATTAGACATCGACCATGGAGATTAGTTACTCATCAATTAATTAGAATAATTCAATGAGTCAACTAGTTTAAAAGTAGTTTTAACTAGAATAAATATAAGATATTCAAAAGTCATAAAGAGTTGTGAGCCCATGTCTAATGAATGGTAAAACCTATTGCGTCACACACAAAATCCAATTAGCTTTCTAATTAATGGAGAAAAGTTTCTAAGGTGTTCGAAAATGGTGTCTCCTAATGGACCGATTTTTAGGGCCAACTTTGAGGGTTAATTTTGGCTTGATTGATTTAAATATTAAATTAATCAACTAATTTAAGAGTTAAATTAGACTAATAATTAAGGAGTTAATTATTTGGTGCCAACATGACCATCAATTGGTCAAGTTAACTTAAAAAATTAAGTTAACGAATTTAGCTTAAGGAGTTAAGCTAGTTTAACTTAAAGAGTTAAGTCAAAGGAAAATTAATTAAATTAAAGAGTTTAATTGATTAATTAGGAAGAATGAATTTTGGAGGAAAGCCTCAAATGAGATTTGAAATGGCATCTTAATTAATTTGAAATGAGATTCCAAATGTAATTAAGATGTAAATGAAATTCAAATGAGATTTGGGTTCAAATTTGCCACCTAAGCAACTTCACTTGGTCGCCCACCTTATGGAATGTGTGATGCTACCTTGGCGTCACACTATTCAACATCTATATATAGATATAGAGAGAGGGATCAACCATACCATGCTCATTGGTGTGAAAAATTAGATTCTTCCCTCTTTCCCTCCAAAACCTTTTGCAAACAAGCATTCATGTGTTGAAAGCTTTGCTCTCTTCTCCTTCTTCCCTTCCTAAAATCGACCTCCATCATTATTCAATCTCTGGTCTTACTCCAGCTTATAGAATAGAGATTTTGGAAAATATCATTAGTGTGTGGATCATTACAATAGAGGTAAGGTATTTGACTTACTTTTTTTTAGAGATCCACCTGCACAAAGTTTGGTTTAGCGAAGTTACCCAGTGAGTTCCAGACATCCTTTTGTTCTTAATTTTTACTAGGAGTTCATCAAGGTGTTGAAAAGCTCCAAATATTTTTTCATAGTTTTTGGAGGAGGTTTGATCAAATGACCCTAGGAGCATGCCAGGCTATTTACTTATTTACGCTTTCTATATCTTATTGATGTATGAGATGCATGATAGGATATAGAGAACCTAAATAAGAAAATAAAAAAATGATGAAATCTTTGCAAGCAAAAAATCCTCCACTTAGAATGTTTAAGTATTTTCAAATATTAAGTCAAAATAGATTCAAGTTAAAAGGGTTTTAATTAACCTAAGCCTTCCACTAATAGTGTTTGCTATGATGATGCTACCAATTTTATGTAATGACACACAGTTATGGGGGTCACACTTAGGAGGAAAATTGTGAGAACACACGTAGCATAAGATGCACCTTTTACTTGGGAACCCTCATGCATTGGCACTCGATCATGGGGGGATGTCATGAGGCCATCTTGAGATAAAGTTTGATTGGTGGGTTTGATTTAATGCTTAGCAGTATAGATGGCACATAGTCACATAGGTCTATATTAAAAATGAGGCAAAACATATCAAGAGTTGCATGAGATACAATTAGCAAAAGTTGCTTACCCTTTGATTGCTCATGGATGGCACTCAATCACGGGGGTTTATTGGCAAGTCATTCTGGTCTTGATTCTCACTAGAAAATTTGATTTCCTGAATTCTTCTTAGGCATGAAGAATTTGATAAAATAATAGGAGAAAAACATGCTTGAAAGACCATGAACATGTCTTCAATATCAAATTCAATCACATACTTATTATTTTTTTTCACCTCATATAGATTTTTGAAATCTTCGACAATCAAATGGCTAAAAATCCACTCACAAGCATTTTGAAAATCAATAAACTCACCAAGCCTAACTGCCAAGATTAGTTGAGAGAAACCTTAAGATAATTCTTGACTCTGATAAGAAGACATATGTTCTTAATCAAAGCCCACCAAACACTTTGGGTAATAATGCAACCAATGAGGTTCATGAAGTGTTCATGAAATTTATGGATGATGATCTACAAGTTAGATGCCTCATGTTAGCACTCATAACTAATGAACTCCAAAAGACTCAAGAGCACATGAAAACAAGTTTGTGAGATCTATAGACACCTATAAAAGTTCTATGGTGTTCAAACAAGACACAAAAGGTTCGCTTTGTCCATGGAGCTCTTTAGGACAATGATAAGTGAAGGGGCAAGTGTCCATGATCACAGGCTAAAAATGATTAGACTCATCAAAAAGCTTACACAACTTGACGTGAACATAGATAATGACCTTTATGTGGATTTGACCCTCCTATCATTGCCACCCTCGTTTGACCAATTCATTGTGAACTTTAATATGTCCAAGCAAATCATAACGATCAATGAATTGGTAAACATGCTAGTGACCATGGAAGCAACAATTATAAAAGAAAAACCTCTTATGATGGCATCCTCCTCCAAGTTAAAAAATCCTACAGGCCTTAGAAAAAAATGTAAGAGGAAAAAGAATTCTTTCTCAAAAGGGAAGCAACCCGAGAAGAGTTTTAGGAGAGTTAAGAAAACAGCTAAGATCGATGCAAACTATTTCCATTGTGATGGAAAAGGTCATTGGAAAAGAAACTATAAAGCTTACCTCGCTACTTTTGAGAAGGATATATATTTCTTTGACGTGCATTTGACGACTAATTATTCCTTATGAGTATTTGATACCATTGGGGTTCCCACTTTTGTAACTCATTACATGGGATAGAAAGAAGAATGAGTCTACATGAAGGGGATTTGATTCTCCACCTTGAAAATGGAGTAAAAGTTGCAGCCAAAGTCTAAGGCGTAATAACACTAGACTTAGGGAATTCCTATATTGTTCTTGATTCAATTTACTATGTATTCAATCATGTTAAGAATATTATTTCAATTCCCATTTTGAATAATGAAGTATTTGATTTTTCAATATCAAATGGGAAGTTGAAAGCATTAAAGAATGGTTCCGTAGTTGCTCAAGGTACATTAGTTAAGGATTATACATGCTTGATTTTCCTACTCCTCTAATGCACACTCAAACAAATAAAATAAAGCTAGATATCTAAGAAGATGCCATTTTACGGCATGCTGACTTGGCCATATCTCTAAAATAGGATGAGCAATTTGGAAGCTCTCAAAGCACTAAAAGTTAATGGCATTGAGGACCTTCTTACTTGTGAATCTTGTTTGAGGGAAAAAATGACCAAGGCTCCCTTTCTAAGACAAATAAAGTGATCCATAAGTCTTTTGAATTTGATCCATATAGATGTTTGTGGACCACTAATGATTAGTGGGAGAGGTGACTATTCTTAGTTCATTACCTTCACCGATGATTATAGTTGGTATAGACATGTATATCTTATGAAGTACAAGTTTGAGACCTTCAAAAAGTTCAAAGAGTATAAAAATAAAGTAGAAAAGAAAAAGGGACTTAGTATTAAAGCCCTTCGATCGGATCGAGGGAGAAACACCTAAGTACCAAATTTTTGAATTATCTTAAAGAGAATGGGTTTTTTTTCTCAATAGACTCCACCCAACACATCCCCACCTAATGGAGTAGCTGAGAGGAGATATTGTACCTTATTGGACATGGTATGCTCTATGATGAGTTTTTTCGATATACCCATATCCTTTTGGGGATACACCTTAGAAATAGCTATAAGGCTCCTAAATGTAGTACCCTCAAAGTCAGTGCCAAAAACACCATATGAGATATGGCATGGCAAAGCACCCTCTTACAATTATCTAAAAATTTAAGGATCTCCCACCTACATGAGACAGACAGTGAGAGATAAATTAGATAGCAGATCAATCTTATGTAAGTTTGTTGGATACCCAAGAGAATCTATAGGTTATTAATTCTATAATACCTCAAAACAAAAGGTATCTTGAAGAATGCTTACTTTTTTGAAAACAAATTCTATTAGATAGAAAAAGTGTTGTCATCGAACTTGATAAAGTTCAAGACGATCTAGAAATCCCATAAGCGGTGGAAATAATGAAATTGAAAGAGCCTAGTACACAACCTCTAAGAGTATCAGACCGGATCAAGAAGCAATTCAAAAAGTTTTGATTTCTTCATGAGATGGGACAATCAGTTGATGATCTAAAGACCTATGAGAAAGCTATGTCGGACATAGATTCAGAATGTTGACTTAAAGCTATGAGATTCGAAATGGACTTCATGTACTCAATGAAGTATAGACTTTAGTAAATTTACTAAAGGGAATAGTTCCTATTGGTTGTAAGTGGATCATAAGCGAAAACTTGGGGTAGATTGAGAAGTGGTGACTTTTAAGGTGCGACTAGTGGCAAAAGGTTACACTCAAAGACCTGGCATCAAATTTGAGGAAAATTTTTCACCAGTCGCTATGGCTAAGTCTATTCGGATCTTACTTGCCATAGCTACATATTATGACTATGAAATATGATAAATGGATGTAAAATTACTTTCCTCAATGATGACATTGAAAAAGAAATTTATATGGAGCAACCACAAGATTTTATATCTAATGGGAGTGAGCAAAAGGTTTGCAACCTCCAAAGAACCATTTATGAACTCAAACAAGCATCCCAAAGTTGAAACATACATTTTGACACAACGGTCAAATCGTTTGGCTTTGTCAAAAATGTATATGAACCATGTGTGTACAAAAAAGCTAGTGGGAGTTCAATACAGTTTGTTGTGCTCTACTTAAATGACATTCTTCTCATTAGGAATGAGATAGGAATATTAGAGTGCACTAAAGTATGATTAGCTACATAATTCTCCATAAAGGATTTAGGAGAAGCATCCTACGTATTGGGAATACGTATCTATAGAGATAGATTAAGGAGGATGCTGCGGCTTTCCCAAACCCCATACATTGACAAGATACTAAAGAGGATTAGTATAGAAGAATCCAAGAGAGGATTTCTTCCCATGAGACATAACATTCATCTCTCCAAGTTTATGGCCCCCAAAACTGAGAAGGAGAAATAAAGGATGTCCCAAATACCCTATGCCTCAGCAATATGGAGCATAATGTATATAATTTAATATACGAGACTGGATATGGCACACTCGCTAAGTGTTACGAGTAGGTTCCAATCCAACCCTAGTGAAAGATATTAAATGGCTATAAAAATAATCCTAAAGTATTTGAGAAGAACTAAGAACTTGTTTTGAGTATATGATAATGAAGAATTGAAACTTGAAGGGTTTTCGAATTCTAGTTTCCAATCTGATGTAGTTGACCTCAAAGCCATTTCTGGATTTATATTTTGCCCCAATGATGGTACTGTAAGTTGGAAAAGTTCCAAGCAAGACACCATGGCCGACTCGACCATAAAGGTAGAATACATTATAGATTCAAAAGCTACAAAGGAGAGTGTTTAGATGAAAAACTCATTCAAGAGTTGAATGTAGTACCTAGCATTGCTAAGCTAGTAGTTGTCTTTTATGACAACAATAGGGCAATAGCGCAAGCTAAAAAGCTAAGATCTCATCATCCATCCAAGCACATATTGAGGCGAAATCATTGGAATTGAGAGATCATTAATAGAGATAATATCTAAGTGGAGAGAGTTACCTTATAAGGGAACATAGTAGATCCACTAATGAAACCCCTAATACAAAAAGTCTTTGAAGGACATCTTGAAAATATAGGTCTTAAGGCCATGGGGCATTGGCTTTAAGGCAAATGGGAAATTGTTAGAATAATACTCTAAAGCCAATGAGATTGGCCTTGTATAAACTATTTTCTTGTAAAATAATCTTGATTAAATGATATCTTTATATGGCCATATTCATCTTATGTTTTATTTCACTTTACTTGCACTTGGATAAAGCCCTTAGATCACTTAAGATTATAGGACTAAGTTTGGTGACCATGGAATAAGTCTCACATGGTTGTGAGCTTAAATTTTTCAAGTCATAATGCACAACGTAAGGTTTGAAGATTGCCCCATTCATGAGCAACTATATGAGATATGGGTGCATGTTAGTAGGTGTATGTTAGAAAACAAGGCACCAAAGACCCACAAGAAAATCCACTAGATAGCTATAGTGGTAACTCGATAATGGCTAGTTATCTTACTTACGCTAGTGCATATTATTAGTCCTTTGACCTGAGGATCCATGGTAACATTATGTTTGATCCTCATGCTTTGACTCTTCCTTGATCGCCTAACGGGTCTTTTGGGTTGAGATTGGATATGAACTACTTAGCATAGAGATTTGTGAGATCCAAGATGAAATCTGACTTTTCGCTGTTGTGAAGGGCAAGTACATCTCCTATGTGTTCTATGATGATCGATTCCTAAATATTCTTTTGCAAGGTAGTGTGACAATTTAGAAAAGAATTTTTTCAAAGTTGAGGTCACACAATAGGGATCTAACATTAAGAAAGAGACATAAACTCGAGGCTATTGGAGAGTTGACAAATATCTTACCCTATGCCTCTTTCGGGAGATAGGATACGAAAGGACCGTATTTGCATGGCACACGTAAAGTGATGATGGTTCTCCTAAACATTCATTTCAGCTATTAGTTGGGCTCCATAGGCTTGAGGTTGGACATCGACCATGAAGATTAGGTACTCTTTAATTAATGAGATTAATTGAATTGAGTCAATTACTTTAAAAGAAGTTTTAAACTAGAATGAATATAAGATATTCAAAAGTCACAATAAGTTGTGAGCCCATATCCAATGAATGGTAGAACCTATTATGTCATACACAAAATCTAATTAGCTTTCAAATTAATGGAGAGAATTTTCTAAAGCTTTGAAAAATTAATCTCTCCTAATAAACCAATTTTTGGTGACAAATTTTAAGGTCAATTTTGGCTTGATTGATTTAAGTATTAAATTAATCAACTAATTTAAGAGTTAAATAATTAAAGAGTTAATTATTTGGTGCCAATATGACCATCATTTGGTCAAGCTAACTAAAAGAGTTAAGTTAACAAATTAAACTTAAGGAGTTAAGCTAGTTTGACTTAAAAAATTAAGTCAAAGAATAATTAATTAAAATAAAAAGTTTAATTTGATTAATTCAAAAGAATAAATTTTGGAGAAAAGACTCAAATGAGATTTGAAATGGCATCTTAATTAATTTGAAATGAGATTTTAAAAGTAATTAAGATACAAATGAAATTCAAATGAGATTTAGATTCAAATTTGCCATCTAAGCAACCCACTTGGCCTCCCCCCTCATGGTATGTGTGATGCCACTTTAGTATCACACTATATATAGATATAGGGATAGGGATAGGCCATACCATGCTTATTGTGTGAAGAATTAGATTCTTCTCTCTCCCTCTAAAACCACTTGCAAGCAAGCATTCATGTGTTGAAAGCTTTGCTTCATTCTTCTTCTTCCTACCTAAATTCAACCTCGACCATTAGAATATGTCTGGTTTTAATCCAACTTATATACTAGAGATTTAGCAAGATCTTATTGGTATGTGGATCATTACAATAGAGGCAATGCATTTTACTTACTTGTTTTTGGGGATCCACCTGTACAAAGTCTGGTTTGGCAAATTTCTACATGGAATTCCAATTGCCCTTTTGATATTATTTTTTTATTGAGAGTTCATCAAGGTGTTGATAAGTTCCAGCTATTTTTTCAGAATTTTTGGATGAGGTTTGATCGGGTGATTGTCACAATCTTTTCGCTATGCTAGTAGTAGTTAGTTTTTGAACTAATGAAAAGTTCACTAACTATTCCTTAAATTTTGCTTTTCAAGGTAATTTTCTCACCAAATCTGAATCCCTAGCATGATTAGATCCTTATTATGCTTGTAAGCACTAGTTAATTTCATGTTTTGAAGTTTTGATAATTGGATCCTAGTACCTTACCTGCTTTCAGTCCAGTCATTTGATCATTGAAAGCATGTGTTTGATCTTTAATGAGAAAAGTGTAAAAAATAGAGCATAAAAAAGAGAAAGCAAAAGATTGATGAAAAGAAAAAAACTTTTATTGCATATAAAGATGGATGTTCTTCTACGTCAATTATTTAAAAAAAAAAAGGGGAGTGCTAAGAAGTTAAATGTTCAAGCAAACAAGTTAAAGGTTGCTAGACCGTAGTAAGATTCTTCAAGTAATATCTAGGTCTTCTTTAAAGCTTCAACCTCTTTGTTAGTAAAAAATGGAGTACTCACAAGCTTGAAGATGTCTTCCCTTTTGGTGGCTACTTCTCTCTGAATATTAGATAGGTTTCATTCAGTTTTATGGAGTAATAAGCTTGTAAGCTCTTCATTGCTGCTCAACCCAGCAAGTTTTTCTTGTTGCTTGATGATTTGGAAAAGTTCTCCCTTCAAATCATCGACCTCCTCAACAAGTTCGATTTTCTTTGCCTTGAATTCAAAAGGATTTGGTTGTGCAAAAAAAAAAGTGCTTCCTCATATGGCATTAGAATTATTTGAAAGTGTATGGTATGTTACAAATCAATACTTGTAGCTTCATGGCAAAGAAGGTTGGAGGATATCTACAATGAGCAGCTTCTTAGTAGATGGGACAACTTTGCCATAGAAGTCACCAGATATCAACAATTCGCAAAGTCCATAAGGGTTCCACAAAGAGATCAACAATTCCCTAATCATAGTGTGCAATTTGTTTGTAGAAGGATACCATAGCTTGAAGAATGCTTGGAAGATGTTCTCATTGCAGACGAATGAAAAAAGAGAGGCATGAACAACTACATAGGTCTTAGCTTGATGAATAATGTCAGCATGATGACCCAGCATGTCTTCTATAGCAGCTACAAATGAACGCAAAAAAAGAGACATTCAACACATCCTCTACCACCCCCAATAGCTTGTGTGAAAGAATACCCCTCCAAAATTGGATGTTAGAATTCTCTATGAACCTCAATTAATGCCAAGATGGTGGTTTGAAGGTAGAAACTATGCATACATGGATTTGATGTCATGAAGTGATGATTTCAATGGAAAAATCCTGGAATGAGCAAAAACATCGAAATGCTGGTCAATAGTCTCCTTGGTTGCCTCATGGGACCATTCAAGAATATGTATGTAGTAGTTTGATTGAGCCTTGTAAGATTGAGCATCCACGATCGTTTCATATACACACAAAGTAGTGTCTTTGGCTTTGAAGAAGCTTTTGTCACTTCGAATCACAATGCATGGAATCAGTTCAATACAGTTATTAATAGCTATTGAGAGTTTTTATAGAGTGTTCATTCTTCTTCAAGATTCTTGGGCAAGAATAATGCAGGAATTGATATTTGATATTTGTTTTTTTCTCTTTTTCTTGATCATCCCAAATTAGCTTCCCAAAATAAAGAAAAAATTGCCTAAAAGTATGAGCTTGTGCATGGAAAATTATGCAATTGGTGATTGAGAGAGAGAGAGAGAGAGAGAGAGAGAGAGAGAGAGAGAGATAGGAGAAAACTGATTTGCTCGAAAAGAAACAAAATTAGTTGAGAGAAGGATAAGCAATCTAATCTCTCTAATTTAAGGAAAGTAATATTTAGCCAAGGAAATTTTCTTAAGGTCTACTGCAACTCTGCCTACTACCAAATGGAAGTTCACTGATTTTCTAGTCTGCTCATCGACTTTGTAGATTTGCTGTATAGTGGAAAAAAGAAAACAAATCTTCTGAAGGTGGTAGGGATTAAGTTCCCTTTGATTTAAAAAATAATGAAAAAAGGATGAGGCAAAAGAATTTTCACCAGACCCAGTGCAAGGTTCATCTTCTTGCTAGGCCGACTCATAGGTAATGAATTGCAACTAGTGAAAGCTTTGCTGCATTGCTAGTCTGTTAGTTTATTTTCAAGCCATGTGGGTCTATTAGCTAAAGTAAATTTTCATTTCAAAGAATGAATTGCAATTAGGCCCCACTATCGCACATAATTTCTATTTGTTTCTTATTCTCAAAGGATAAAGAGTCCAATGAAGCTTCATTTTCAAAAGTCCATGGGACAACATACTTTTAAAAGTCCAAAAATGACAATAGCTTGTGCTTTTTGAATGAAATTTCATTTTCAATTTCTTTCATTCTATTGAGAAAATTGTTAAATTTATGGGCTTTTCAAATTATGGTGCATATAATTCACATGATGAAAAATACTTCAAATCACACCTCTTATTTGTAGTTGGCAAGTTGTTTGCCGAGTCTTGAAGTGGGGATATCTATTGACGTTGAAATTTTATTAGGATAAATTACCATGTGATAGCCCACACTAATTGGGTATTGAATTGGGTCCCAAATTAAAGTCTATAATAAATTTAGATTTTATAAAATGGGCCAATTTAAAATAAATTATTTTTTTTTTATTGGTTGATTGGGCCAAAATAAATTTTAATATGACCCATTAGTTAATTAAGCCTATTTCAAATGGTATTCAAACCTAAGAGAAGACTCAAGCTTCAAGTTATCAAACTCTAATTTGAGCCTATAAAAAGGGTGTTGGGAGACATACCACACATCAAGAAGTTCGTCAAGAAATTCACACATCAAGCAACTCAAGCTCTCAAATTCGAGCTCTCATCGCGAAGAAGTGGTACAATTGTAGGAGTTCTATATCTTCTTCAAAAGCATTCAAATTTGAAAGACATTGATATCAAAATAAATACTTGATCTCAAGGAAGTTCATGATTTCATATGCAAATATATGAGGGAATTACACATTTGATTCAAGAACAAATATCAAGCCCTTGAATCAAACCCAGGGGAGAAGAATTAGAGAAATTAGTCTTCAATTATGGAGATATTTTCAAAGATTGTAACAACTTTTATTTTAAATTAAATGTTGAATTTTTCCATATTTTTCTTGTCTTATAATTCTTTTAGTAGACTCAAAATGTATGTGAACACATATATTTATTCTAGTTTAAACTCCTTTAAACTAAATCAACTAACATTAATTAATCTTTATTAATTGAAGAGTACATAATATCCTCAGTCAATGTCTAACCTCAAGCCCATAGAGCCTAATTAAATTGGCCAAAATGAATGGTTTTAAAGAACCATTATAGCTCTATATGTACTATGCAAATATGATCCTTCCGCCTCTTATATCCCAAAAGAGGCCTAGGGCAAGATATTTGCCAGCTCTCTAATAGTCTCGATACTATGCTTCTATTCTCATTATTCGATTCCTTTTCATGACCTCATTTTTGGAAAACTCCTTTTCTAAATTGTCATAATACCTTGCGCAAGAATTTCTTAGAATCAATCATTATAGAATACATAAAATATGCACTCATCCTTCACAAAAGGAGGAGTCGGATCCCATCTTAGATCTCACAACCATGTCTAGTAACTCATGCCCAAACTTTACCCGAGTGGCCAACTAAATGACCAAAGAGGAGTCAAAGCGTAAGGACCAAACACAAGGTTACCACAGATCCTCAAGTCAAAGGACTAATTATATGCACTAGCGTAAGCTGGAGAACTTATTACTACTGACTTACTATTTTAGCTATCTAGTAGATTCTCTGGGTGGGCCTTCAGTATCTTATTCTCTAATGAGCACCCACTAACATATATTCATATCTCATATGGGATTGCTCGTAGAACAAAGCAACATTTAATAATTGGATTTTGCATCATTAGTGCAAGTCTATTTGGATCTTAGATACCATGTCTCATAAGATCTTATGACTTGAAAAATTTAAGATCGCAACTGTATAAGACTTCATGATTACCACCAAGTGCATGACCAAGTCTCATAGTCTTGTGTGATCTAAGGGCTTCATCCAAATGCTAGTAAAGTAATAAAGAGCATGAGATAAAGATGGCCATATAAAGAATATCATTTAATCAAAATTGTATTGCAAAGAAATAGTTTTACAAGGATAATTTAATTAGCTTGCGGGGCATTATTCCAACACTCTTGATCTATTTTACCTCACTTTTCATGTAGATCTTCGTGACTAGACAACCTCTACATTACTAGGTGTTAAGTAAAACCTACCAATCAAACTTTGATTCATGATCACTCCACAACATCCCCTATGAGCAAATGTATAATGTATAGGAAGCCTCAAATCAAAAGTGAATCATATGCTAAATATGTTATTACAACTTTTCACGTAAGTGTAACCCTTGTGACTAAGTTTATGCCACACAAAAATGGTAACGTCTTCATGTCATGTACTATTGATAGAAGGCATGGATTAATTAAAACTCCTTTTAATTTGTATCAATTTTAATTTAATATTTGGAAGCACTTAGACTTTCCAAGTTGAGGGATTTTATTGCTTGTCAAGATATCATCAATTTTATCTTCTTATTTAGATTTTCAATATCTCATACATCAATAGGATATAGAAAGCATAAATAAGTAAATGCGCCCAACATGCTTCTAAGGTGAGAAAACCAATAACCTTAACCAAATGGTGCACTTAGAGCCATAGGTACACCACTTAGTTAATTTTAAGTATGTTGATTAAACCTAGCTATTACATGAGTGTATCCCTATGCATTCATGGATCTTCAAGCCTCTATTGGTTTTTTCTACTCTTTGCAACATTTACAGGAGACAGAAATCCTCACTCCTAGTGATTTTACTCTCATAACTTTTATAAGGTAGAATAAAGAGGCATGCAAGCCCCAATTAAATACAACACAACCCTTTTCAACAACTTAAAACAACAAAAATTGATATTAAGGGCTCATGATCATCTCTATTCATTCATTATCCATTCAACACTTAAATGAACAATAAATAAATCAAGATTGACATTCAATTCCAAAAATTTAATGTTTATCTCATAAACAATTAATTACCCAAGAAAGAATAAGCATGACATTTTTGCATCATAATTGAAGACTAACTTTAATAAGATTTTACAAGCAATTAAAAATGTAGCATAATTTTGAGAACTTGCACAACACTTGTGCATCTATTATGTGTTATATAGAACACTTTTGGTCACTTAAAAAATACAAAATAACACCAAAAACTCACGTAAAACCAGAAACAGCCACTGCCGCGCAACTTAGGGTACGCCATCTACTTGGCCAACACCCAGCCAGGGCTGGCAACCGCCCTATTTTCTAGGTCATGACTAAGTCAATGTGATTTTAGCTTAACTTTTGTGCACCGACAATTTTAGGACATCTCCCAAACACTAAATCACATAATGTAGACAAAATTTTCGATGTAAAATGCCTTTTAAACATGGAATTTCAAGTGCTTAATTATGCTTCAAAAATCAAGTTTAAGTGAAAATCTCTATTCTACAAAAATCTCCAATAAACTCCAGCCAAATTAGATCTAAAAATGATCAAAACTCTTTAAGGCCAAATTTAACATGCTATATCAACATATAACATCATCCAATGCTGAATCAAAATTTAACATTAGCAACTATAAATTAAAACAAGCAAAACATATGATTTAACACTTAAAACACATATTAGCATAATTTCAATTCATCAAGCAAGAAGCTACATGCATCATGCCAATTCATAACTTGGATCAAGTATTTGAAGATCTAGATCAATTCATCACTTGACTCAATCAAACAATAATCCAAATTAATGCATGAATTTAGGCTCCAATACCACTTGAAGCGAGATGCAAGCTAAGGATCCAATTTAAAACATTCAAAAACTGAAATCTAAATTGATATCACCTCCTCAAGGATCTAATCCATGCTATTAAATTAGATTTAGGTCAGAAAAATACCTTGATAGCAAAATCCAACCTAAGAGAAGAAGACTAGCTTGAACTCTTTCAATGCGGTCTCCCCTGGCGTAGCAGCTTGTGGACAACTTTATCCCAACCAAATCTCCATGTATTTGGATGAAATTTGGACAGGAGATCATCAACCCCTTGACCTTCTATTAAAAATTTAGTCAAATCAAAAAATCAAAAGTACCTCCAAAACTTTCCCCAAGTTTCTGCCCGAATAGAGGATCTCTAAAAAGCTAGCAATCCAATTATTTTGCCTCTGCTGATAAGATCACACACCAATGGACAACCAAATCTCCTCTATGTTAGCTGAAAAACAAAGAAGAGATGAGCAAGGATGAAGGTTGATTTTCGAGATAGAAGATGAAGAAAAATGTGAAGCTTCAACACATGAGGCAACACATGCAAAATTGGATGGAAAGGGATATTATAACAATTAGATCTAAAATGCTTGTGTTCACATCACCTCAGCCACCCACCCTCTATATCTATATATAGATGGAGGGAAGGTGTGATGCTTAGGTGGCATCACACCATCCTCAAGGTTAGCGCCAACTTGTTTGCCAACTTGCAAGCAAGTTACCTATGAATTTAAAATGCATTTGGATTTCATTTGAAATCTTCATTTCATCTAATGAAATGTCATCCAAATAAATTTTAATGCACTCCAAATGATCTCTTCATTTCAATTTTTCCTCCCAAATTAATTCTTAATTTTAATTAAATTAAATACTTTAATTTAATTAATTAACCTTTGGCTTAACTCTTAAGTTAATTAGACCAACTCTTTAAGCTAGTTGTAGTTAACTTAACTCCTTAAGTTAACTTGACTAATTAATTATCATATGATACCAATTAAATTAACTCCTTAATTTGATTGGTCTAATTTAATTTCTTAAATTATTTAGATCAATTTAACAATTGAATTGATCAAGTTAAAATGACCAAAAACTAGTCAACTGAATACCTCCTCAAAATCGATCATGATGGAATATCTAACTCATAGAAAATTCCCTTTATCTAGTAGGATTTCTAATTGACTTTTGAGTGTGACCCATTAGATTCTACCATTCATTAGACATGGACTCACAAATCTTTATGATTTTAAGAATATCAAATATTCACACTAGTTTAAACTCCTTTAAACTAATCACTCAATTCAATTAATCTCCATTAATTCAAGAGTACCTAATTTCGATGGTTGATGTCTAACCTCAATCCCATGAAGCCCAACTAATTGACCAAATTGAATGCTCTTGGAGAACCATTCTAACTCTATGCCTACCATTCAAATATGGTCCTTCCATCAGGTATCTCCCAAAAGAGGCCTAAGATAAGATATTTACCAACTCCCTAATAACCTAGATACTATGTTTCTATTCCCAATGTTCGATTCCAATTTATGACATCATCTTTGAAAAACTCCTTTTCTAAATTGTCATACTACCTTGCACAAGGATTTCTTGGAATCGATCATTATAGAATACATAGAACATGCACTCACCTTTCACAACAATAAAGAGTTGGATTCTATCTTAGATCTCACAAACCTCCATAAATAAGTAGCTTATACCTAAGCTCAACCCAAAAGACCTACTGAGTAGTCTAGGAAAAGTAAAAGCATGAGAATATAACCACAAGGTTACCATGCATCATTAGGTCAAAAGACTAATTATATGCACTAGCGTAAGTAGAAGAACTCTCTAACAAATACCCACTAACATGCACCCATGTCTCACATAGATTGCTTATGAAATGAAGCAATATCTAACCCTTGGATTTATTCATCATTAGTGCAAGTCTATCTGGATCTTAGATGCCCTGTCTCATAAGATCTCTCATAAGATTTTATGACTTAGAAGATTTAAGATCATGACCATGTGAGACTTGTTTCATGATAACCACCCAATATATGACCAAGTCCCCTAATCTTGTCTACTCTAAAGGCTTCAACCAAATGCTAGTGAAGTAATGAAAGCATAAGATGAAGATGGAGATTTATTATGACTATCATTCAATCAAGATTATATCACAAATGAAATAGTTTACATGCCAATCTAAGTGCCTAAAGGGTACTATTCCAACACAGATCGCAATCACTTCTTAGCTAGCTTGAAAACCAAGGAGAGATCAAATGATAAAGATCAATTTTTAGGGGAGAGAATGAAGAAAAAGTGTGAAACTTCAACATATCAATGAATCACATAAATTAGAAGAAAAATAGAATCTAACAATCAAAAAATCTAAGCATGTGTTCGTCGGCCACCTAACTCTTATTTATATGAAGGGTGGTATGATGCAAGTTGCTATCACACCTCTCATAAGGTTGGCTCCAACTTGCAAGGAAAATTGCATGTGAAATTATATTTTCACTTGCATTTGAATTTTTCCTCCAAATTAATTCTTCATTTTAATTAAATTAACCACTTAATTTAATTAATTGGTCTTGACTTAATGCTTTAAGTTAACTTGACCAATTGATAGTCATATGGTATTATTTAAATTAACTCCTTAAATTATTTAGATCAGTTTAAGAGTTAAGTTGATCAAGCCAAAATGACCAAAAATTAGCCAATCATTTTTCCTCTACAAAATTGGTCAATTAGAATTTTTTAACTTTTAGAAAATTCCCTTTATCAAATAGGATTTTTGTTTGGCTTTTGTGTGTGACCCATTAGGTTCTATCATTCATTAGACATAAGCTCATAACTCTTGTGATATTTAGAATATCAAAATATTCACAGTAGTTTAAACTCTTTTAAACTAATAACTCAATTCAATTAATCTCTATTAATTGAATAGTACTCAATCTCCATGGTTGTCGTCCAACCTCAAGCCCATGAAGCCCAACTAATTAGCCAAAATGAATATGCTCTTGGAGAACTATTCTAGCTATATGCTTGCCATGCAAATATGGTCTGCCCATCTCCTATCTCCCGAAAAAGGCCGAAGGCAAGATATTTGTTAGCTCCTTTATAGCTTCGATAACTATGTTTCTATTCCCAATGTTCAATTTTCCTTTATGGCCTCACCTTTGGAAAACTCTTTTTGTAAATTGTCATACTAGTTTACACAAGGATGTATTGGAATCAATCATTATATAATACAAAGGAGATGCACTCACCCTTCACAATGATGAGGTGATGGATCCCATCTTAGATCTCACAAACCTCTATGTCTAAGTAGATCATACCCAAACTTAACCAAATAAGCTGCAAAGTAGTCGAGGAAGAGTTAAAGCATAAGAACTTAAACATAAGGTTACCATGGATCCTTAGGTCATGGCCTAATTATATGCCCTAGCATAAACTAGAGAACTTGCCACATTCAACTTATTACTATAGCTATCTAATGGATTTTCCAAGTGGGCCTTTAGTGAACTTGTTCTTTAATAAGCACTCACTAATATGTACCCATGTCTAACATAGCTTGCTCATGAAATGGAGCAATATACAACCCCTTGAATTTATGCAACATTAGTGCAAGTCTATCGGAATCTTAGATACCCTATCTCGTAAGATTCTATAACTTGAAATATTTTAAGATCACGACCATGTAAAAGTTGTTTCATGATCACCACCCAATGTGTGACCAAGTCTCATAGTCTTTTGTAATCCAAGAGCTTCAACCAAATGCTAGTAAAGTATATTAAGCATAAGACAAAAATGATCATTTATAATGAATATTATTCAATCAAGATTATATCACAAGTAAAATAGTTTATATACCAATCCAATTGGCTGCGGGGCACCATTTCAATAGATATATCTTAGAAATGATGATGAGTCACCAAATGTAGCATCTTCAAAGTGTTGGAATAGTGCACTAAAAGCCAATTAGATTGGCATGTAAACTATCTCACTTATATCATAATCAAAATAGAATGGCATTCATTACAAATGGCCATCTTCATCTAATGCTTATATTACTTCACTAGCATTTGGTTAAAGCCCTTAAATCACATTAGACTATAGAAATTAGTCACACATTAGGTGATGATCATGAAACAAGTCTTACACAATTGTGATCTTAAATCTTACAAGTCATAGGATCTTAAGAGATAAGGCATCTAAGATCTAGATAAACTTGCACTAATGATGAATAAATTCAAGAATTTGATATTGCTCCATTTTATGAGTAATTCATACAAGATATAGGTGTATGCTGGAGGGTGCTTGTTAGAGAACAAGTTCACTAAATACCTACCTAGAGAATCAACTAGATAGCCATAGTGGTGAGTTGGTAGTGGCCAGTTCTCCACCTTATGCTTGTGTATATAATTAGTCTTTTAACCTGAGAATTCATGGTAACCTTATGTTTAAGTCCTCATGCGTTGACTTTTCCTTGACCACTTAGTAGGTCTTTTAGATTAAACTTAGATATGAGCTACTTAGACATAGAGGTTTGTAATATCCATGATGGGATCAGACTCCTCATCGTTGTGAAGGGCAAGTGCATCCCCTACGCATCTACAATGATCAATTCTAAAGAGTCCTTGCATAAAGGGGTATGAAAATTTAGAAAAAGAGTTTTCCAAAGATAAAGTCATAAACCAGAATCAATCATTGAGAATAGAAACATAGAATCAAGGCTATTAGAAAGATGACAAATATCTTGTCCTAAGTCTCTTTCAGGAGATAAGAAACAAAAAAATCATATTTGCATGGCAAGCGTATAGCTAGAATAATTCTCCAAAAGCATTCATTTCAACTAATTAGTTGGGCTCCATGGTCTTGAAGTTGGATATCAACATAGAAATTGGGTACTCTTCAATTAATAAAGATTAATTGAATTGATCGTTAGTTTAAAAAAGTTTAAACTAATGTGAATATTTGATATTCTATAAGTCATAAAAGTTGTGAGCCCGTGTTTGATGAATGGTATAACCTAATGGTTCATACGCAAAAGCCAATTGGAAATCTTACTTGATGAAGGGGAATTTTCTAAAAGTTATAAAGATTCCTACATGAATGATTTCAGGCATATTCAGTTGACACAATTTTTGGTCATGTTGACTTGATCAATTTTGTTGTTAAATTGATCTAAATAATTTAAGGAGTTAAATTACATCAATTAAATTAAAGAACTAATTTAATTGGTACCACAAGATTATCAATTGGTCAATTTAACTTAAGGGGTTAAGTTAACAATTAATAGCTTAAAGAGTTAAGTTAATTGACTTAAAGAGTTAAGCGAAGGTAAATTAATTCAATTAAAGTATTTAATTTAATTAAAATAAAAAATCATTTTTGGAGGAAAAATTCAAATGAAGAGTATGTTTGGTGTGGCATTAGAACTTATTTGGATAATATTTCATGAGATGAAATGAATATTTCAAATGAAATTCAAAGGCACATTAAATTCACATGCAACTTGCTTGCAAGTTGGCAAGCAAGTGGCACCAATCTTGAGGAAAGTGTGATACCACCTGAGCATCACACCTTCCTCCATCTATATATAGATATAGAAAGTGTGACTAACCATCACATGTGACACATAAGCATTTACATCTAATTGTTAGATTCTCCCTTTCTCTCTAATTTTCCATGTCTTACCTAACGTGTTGAAGCTATTGGAATAGTGCCCTACGAGCTAATGAGTTGGCCTTATATAAACTATTACCTTGTAAAGCAATCTTCATTGAATGATATTTGCTATATGGCCACCTTTATCTTATGTTTTATTATACTTCACTTGCATTTGGATGAAGCGCTTGGATCACCTAAGACTACGGGACTTGGTTTGGTGACTATGGAATAAGTCTCGTACGATCGTGATTTTAAATCTTTCAAGTGATATGATTTTATGACATAGGGCATCTAAAATCTAGATAGGCTTGCACTAACAATGCATAAATCCAAAGGTTGAAGACTGCTCCATTCCATGAGCAATTGTATGAGATACAAGTGCATGTTAATAAATGCTTATTAGAAAACAAGGCACTGAAGACCCATCGAAGAATCCACTACATAGCCAAAGTAGCAAGTCGACAATGGCTAATTCTCCTACTTATGTTAGTACATATTATTAGTTCTTTGACCTAAAGATCCATAATAACCTTGTGTCAGGTCCTCGTGCTTTAACTAATCCTTAACCACTTAACGGGTCTTTCAGGTTGAGATTGGGTATGAGCCACTTGACATAAAAATTTGTGAAATCCAATATGAAATCTAACTCTTTGCTATTATGAAAGACGAGTACATCTCCTATGTATTCTATAATAATCGATTCCTAGAAATCTTTGTGCAAAGTGAAGTGATAATTTGAAAAAAGAATTTTCCAAATGTGAGGTCACATAAATGAAATCAAACATTGAGAATAGAGACATTGTATCAAGGCTATTAAGAAACTAATAAGTATCTTACTTTAAGTCTCTTTTGGAAAATAAGAGACGAAAGGACTATATTTGCATGGCACACATAAAGCAATAATGATTCTCCAGAATATTCATTTCGATCAATTAGTTGGGCTCCATAAACTTGAGGTTAAACATCAACCATGAAAATTGGATACTCAAAATAGGTTCAGAATATATTACCAATCAAAAGAGAATTACAAGATGAGGTTTAAGCAAGATAAAACAAAGAAGTATTTACTTTCCTAACAATTTTCAAAGATACAAAATATACTAGGTACAAGAATTCTCTAAATGCAAATAGAAATTAAAACAGGATGCAAGATATAAGCCCAAGATTAATTAAATTGCATGTTGAAATGACTTATCCAGATTCGGCCCAAAATTGTCTTGTGATCCCACGTTGAAGCCCATCTTTCACCGCAACAAATCTGTTGCAATTAAATCCCACAATATTGGCTGCAAAATTGAGGCAACTTCGGCGGTATTTCAGCAAGGAATTGGTGGTTCAAAAAATCAAGATCCCACGTGAAGTCATCATCATTACAATTGGGCCCACGTAGAGGATTAAATTTGGCCGTGTTAGATGAGATAAATTTTGACCGAGTGAACCCGGCAAGCATAATTAGCTGGACCCACTCAATTTTGAAGCTCCCAATTTTGACCGCCCAATTGAGGCTCACAAACCAGCGAAATTGCATCTAAAAATGCAGGATCGAATCCGCAAGAAGGGCCAGAATAAACGAAACCTCTCAGGATTGGCCCAGGATAGTCGGCAAATCAGCAGATTGACCAAAAGCAAATGCAACTTGACACATCACAGCTTAGTTCATACTTGAAATTAATCATTCCAGCCCCAAGAACTCCAATTCTCAAAAGTCTGCAAATTCGACTTAGCATTCTAGAAACTGCTTCCATGCAATCTTGTGAGCAAAAACAACAGCCCCATACGGCAACAAAACAATCAAACAGATTGAATACACCTACTTTCTGTCCCTCAGAGAAGAATCAAAAGTAGATAACAAGAACTTCAAAATTGCAGTTCTAAACAGCAGCATACTAACACAATTCAGCATCAATAATGAATTGATGCAAAATATAATTCACACAAAAGGCATAAGCAAACTGATGCACTTTTCTCAAACAGGTCATGATCAACCCAAAGAAACACTTCCATGTAGCAGTACAACAGAATCAAAATGCCCAAACAGAGCATCCCCAAAATAGTCCCTCAAAAGGATACCAAATGCTCAAAGCATCAGCACAGAATTCAGCCCAACTCTTTCTTCCATTCCAGCCAGAAAATTCTCAAACTAAGTTTCAAATAAAAACTCATCAAAAGGCAAAACTGCAACATTAACCGACAACTAATAGACATTCAGCATCAACGATACTTGTTTTTTTTGCCTCTTAGATTTTCTCCTACTAACAGATTCCAATTCAAAGTGAAATCATTCATCCTCGGATTCAGCTCTAGGGAAGCTGATTGTATCCTTAGCATCCTGAAAGATATCCTCAGTAGACAGATGTGAAGACGGAGCACAGTTCGAATCCTCATCGAGGTTTGGGTTTAGATATAGGATTTGTAATGGAGTGGCTATCGGGGAAGAGAGGTCGGGATTGACTCTCAAACCCTCATCGAAAAGCCTATTAAGGCCATGATAACAAACGCCATTGATATCAATACAAAAAGGTTGATTTTTTGAAACCTCATTAGAGTTATCCACAGAAGTCTCAGACTGCACAGACTTGACCACATAATTATCAAATGCAACATGTTCAATTAAGTTATCCTGTACATCATTCATCACAGGTTTAATGACCTCCACGTTCACACATAAGTCATTTGCTACACTTTTAAAATTAGTCATAATGGGCTTTGTCTGCTTCTTAGAGCTAGCTTTTTCAAAGGCTTTATCAATTAAAACAGCAAATGAGTTCCTCACCTCAATTGAATTTTGAGCCGGCTCTTCCTCCTTTGATTGGTTCACACCATTGGGACCTTCATCTGTCTCTAAAACAGTTGGTGCTTTTCATTTTCTTTTAGAAACATTAGTAGCAGGGTGAGGTGGCATTTGAAACTTCCTCCTCACCATTGGTCTGGGAGCGTTGCCCTTGATATAACACTGCTCAATGCCATGGCCAACATGTCTACAATGTGTACAGTATTTCGGAGTTTTTTCAAACACCACTGGAATCTTTTTTAATTTAGCATCCTGCACCAGATTGATTTCTTCCGGCAAGGGGGCAGTCAAATCAATTTCAATACACATTCTAACAAAACTAAGCCTAGAGCGTCCTTGGTGTGTTCATCTAATTTCACGGGATTCCCCAAAAACTGACCAAGAATATACAGTACTTTCTGATTGTATAAATGAGGAGGAAGCTTAGGGAACCTTACCCATACTGGAGCCATGGAGGATTCAAAACTCCCGTCAAAATTAGGGGTCCATTTCAGCAATCTCATGGGCAAGCCATCCACGAGGCATTCACGTTTCATCTAGAGAGAAGAGTAATCAGATGCATTTTGAAGGAAGATGAGCACATGTTTTTGGTTGTACACGCGAATAGAGAAGCGCCCAGAAAGTTTCAGTTTTTCAAGGAAAGTTGAAATTGCAAGGAATTTCGGCAACCCATAAGAAAATTTTCCCATGAGCGTTAATTTGAGAGGACCGGTGAGCTCGTTGACCTCTTCATTTGACAAAATGACTGCTCGTTCACCCTCCCAATCGCCGATACGGCCAAACTGCTGGCTGGAAAGACTGAGAAAGATGGGTCCGTTAGATTTTGCAAGAGGGTCGTCGCCATGAGTGCTAGGCACCTCCGCAAAGGATCTCTGAAAAATTGGTTCAGAAGTGATGGGTTAAGCGAAAGAAGAGAATGAAAAGAAAAGATGAAAAAGAGAACCCCCACGGCCGGCCACCCAAAGCGGCGGCGTGGGGGAGGACAAGCGAAAGAAACTAGAGGAGGATCGACTAAGACTGAACGGAGAAAAGAGGGACCGAAGAAGAAGCGCTGAAGGGGGAGTGCAAAGAGAAGGCAGAGAAAATCTTCAGAGACAAAGAGCATGGCTTTTCATAATACCCAATGAAATTAATTGAATTTAGTAAATTAATTTTAAAAAAATTTTAAATTAGAATAAATATAAGATATTCAAAAATTATAAAAAATTATGAGTTTATGTTCAATAAATAAGTAAAATTTATTAGGTCACACACAAAATTCAATTAACTTTCTAATTGATGGAGAGAATTTTCTAAGGAATTAGAAAAGGATCTCTCTTAATGGACTGAATTTTGATGCCAAGTTTGAAGATCAATTTTGGTTTAATTGATTTAAGTGTTAAATTAATCAACTAATGTAAGAGTTAAATTAAACCAATAATTAAGGAGTTAATTATTTGATGTCAATATGACCATCAATTAGTCAAGTTAAGTTAAAGAGTTAAGTTGCTCAATTTCTAGAGATCTACCTGCACAAGGTCCAACTTTACAATTTTTTCCAAGATGTTTCGGATGACCAATAGATCTGAATTTTTGAATGGAGGTTTTTCAAGGTGTTGGCTATCTTCAGTAATTTTTCTAGAATTTTTGGAGGCGATTGGTTAGGGCGATCATTGCAATCCTTTTGCTATGCCATAAGCTGGCAGATTCTGGAATCAATGAATTGTTCACTTGTTTCTTCTTGGATTTGCTTATTAAGATAATCCTCTATCTAAATCTGAATATAATACATTATTTGATCCTTGTTTTGCATGTAGACACTAATTACTTTATGTTTTGAAATTTTGATTATAGATTCTAATGCCTATCTTGCCTTCAGAAGCTTCCCGTTTTCTTTGTTTCCTACCTCCAAAATCAGTCTTCATCCTTGCTAGTCTCTTCTTTATTTTCCAGCTAATATAGAGGTGACTTGGATTGTCCATTGATGTGTCGATATTATCATTAGAGGTAAAATAATTGTATTGTTAGCCTTTTGGAGATCCTTTATTTGGGAACTTGAAGACATTTTTGGAGGCACTTTCGATTTCTGATTTGGCTTATTTTTCTTCTGTAGATTCATCATGGTGTTGGTGATCACTTGTCTATATTTCAGCCCATTCCAAGGAGACTTGATTAGACAAAAGTTGTCTTCAAGCCACTGTGCCAGGGGAGACAGTTTTGAAGGAGTTTAAGCTAGTTTTCTTCACTTTGGTTGGAATTTGCTTTTGAGGTAATTTTCTGACCTAAATCCACTTTAGTAGAGTAAGTTAGATCCTTGGGGAGGTGTGAGCAAGTTAGATTTTAGGAGCATGCTAGGCGCATTTACTTAATTGCACTTTTCATATTCTATTGATGTATGAGATACATGCTTAGGACATATAAAACATAAATACGAAGATAAAATTGATGAGGTCTTTGCAAGCAAGAAAAAACCTCCACTTAGAATGTCTAAGAGCTCTCAAATATTATGTCAAAATGGATTCAAATTCAAAAGTGTTTTAATTAATCCATACCTTCTACCAATAGTATGTAGCCTGATGATGCTACCATACTTATGTGATGTCTCATGAGTCGTGAATCACACTTATGGTGGAAAGCTGTGATCATATACTTAACATATGATGCACCTTTGATTTGATGTTTCCCACTTATTAGCACACGAGTCGTGGGATGTCATAGAGCAGTCTTGAATTAAAGTTTGATTGGTAGGTCTGACTTAACACCTAGTAGTGTAGATGTTGTACGAGTCATAGATCTACATGAAAAATGAGGCAAAATACATTAAGGGTTGCATGGAGATGAATTAGCAAAAGCTGTTTACCTTTTAATAGTTTCTAGGGTAAAGAATTTGATAAAACAGTAGGAGAAAAACATGCTTGAAATACCATGAACATGTTTTCATTATCAATATTCAATCACATGCTTATACTCTTCTTTTGTCTTTGTAGATTTTTGAAATCTTCAAACTTAAAATAGCTAAAAATCCACTCCAATAAGCTAACCGAGCCAAACTTCCGTTATTGGTTGAGAAACCTCAAAATTGTTCTAGACTCTAAAAAGAGAACCTATGTCTTTAATCAAAGTTTGCCAAAGACCTTAGGTTGTGATACCATTGATGAGGCTAGTAAATTGTTCACTAAGTTTATAAATGATGGTCTACAAGCGAGATTTCTATGATGGCTTCCATGACCAATGAGCTCCAAAAAATTCATGAGCATATGAAGCACACTAGCGAGATATATGCACACCTACAAGAGTTGTATGATATTCAAACTAGACATGAAAGGTTCACTTTATAAAGCTCTTTAGGTCTAGAATAGTTGGAGGTTCAAGTGTCCATGACCATAGGCTCAAGATGATTGGACTCATCGAGAAACTTTGATAACTAGATATGATCATAGACAATGACCTCTATGTAGATTTGATCCTATAGTCATTGCCCATCTCATTCGACCAATTCCTTATGAACTTTAATATGTCCAAGCAAGACGTGATGGTTAACAAATTGGTGAACATGTTGGTGACCGTTGAGGTGATGATGAAAAAGGACAAGCCTCTTATGCTTGCATTCTCCTCCAAGTCTCAAAGACCTAAGGGTCATAGAAAGGGAGGTAAGAGGAAGAAGAGTTCTTCCTCCAAAGAAAAGCAACCCTTGAAGAGTTTCGAGGGAGTTAAGAAGAAAAAAGATACTAAAACTGATGTTACTTGTTTCCATTTTGGTGAGAAAGGACATTAGAAAAAGAATTGCAAAGCTTACATTGCAACTCTTAACAAGGGTATGTACTTTTTTGAAGTGCACTTGATGTTAAATTCTTCCTCATGGGTATTTGATACCACATGTGGTTCTCATCTTTGTAATTTTATTACAGGAGATGGAAAGAAGAAAAAGTCTCCAGAAGGGAATATAATCCTCTGCCTTAGAAATGGAGAAAAAGTTGTAGCCATGATTGAAGCCGTAATCAAGTTAAACTTGAGGAATGTTTGCATTATACTTGATCCTTGTTATTGTGTAACCCAACTTGTTAAGAACATTGCTTCTATTCCCATTTTGGATAATGAAGAATATGATTTTTCTATATCGAATAGGATATTGGAAGCATTAAAGAATAGTTCTTTAATTGCACAAAGTACATTAAACAATACATTGTACATACTTGATTATCAAACTTAACTGATGCACATTCAATAAAGTAAGAGAAAATTAGATAACCAAAAGGATGCCATCTTATGGCATGTAAGACTTGGACATATTTCTAAAATAGGATAAACAAGTTAAAAGCTCTTAATGCACTAAATGTTAGTAGCATTGAGGACCTTCTTACTTATGAATCTTGTTTAAAAGGAAAAATAGCCAAGGTTACTTTTGTGGGACAATCAGAGCAAAGCACAAGTCCTTTGAATTTGATCCATATGGATGTTTATGGCCTACAAAGAGTTAGTGCGAGAGAAGGCTATTCTTACTTTGTTACCTTCACCAATGACCATACTGGGTTCAAATATATGTATCTTATGAAGTACAAGTCTAAAACTTTTGAAAAGTTTAAAGAGTATACGATGAAGTAGAAAAGCAAAAAAGACTTAGTATTAAAGCTCTTCGATCAAATCAAAGGGGAGAACTTTAGTATCGAATTCTTGTATTATCTAAAGGAGAATG
Source organism: Jacaranda copaia (assembly GCA_014898725.1). NCBI lineage: Eukaryota > Viridiplantae > Streptophyta > Magnoliopsida > Lamiales > Bignoniaceae > Jacaranda > Jacaranda copaia. The sequence goes on from JACGDI010004059.1 coordinate 1,300,572, forward strand.
GGATTCTCTCTCAATAAGCTCCAGCCAACATACCCAAACACAATGGAGTAGCCGAAAGAAGAAACCATACTATGTTAGACATGCTACGATCCATGGTAAGCTTTTACAATGTACCTATATCCTATTGGGGATATGTTTTAGGGATGGCGACAAAATTACTAAATGTAGTACTTTCAAAGTTTGTGCCAAAGATACCACATGAGATGTGTTATGGTAAAGCACCCTCTTACTCTTATTTAAAGGTTTTGAGGTCTCCCTCTTACGTCGGCTAGTGGGAAAAAAGTTGGATAATAGATCCACTTTTTGCAAGTTTGAGAAATACCCAAGAGAGTTTATAATCTATAACTTTTATGATCCCTCGAAACAAAAGGTGTTTGTTTCAAGGAATGCTAATTTTTTTAAAAGAATTTTCTATTAGATAGAAAAGGCATTATTGTTGGACTTAATGAAGTTCAAAATGATCATCAAATCCTAAAAATAGTGGAAATAAGTGAGCATCAGGTGCCAAACATATAACCTCTTATAAGGTTGAACTGAATCATGAAGCAACCAAAAAGGTTCAAATTTCTTCATGAGACCAGTCAATCAGATAAATCTGAAGACCTATCAAAAAGCTATGTTAGACATAGATTCAAGACATTAGCTTAATGCCATGAAATTTGAAATGAACTCTATGTACTCTAACAAAGTATAGAATTTGGTAGATTCATTAAAGAGTATAGTACTTGTTGGTTGCAAGTGGGTCTATAAGCAAAAGCTAAGAGTCGATGGAGAGATTATGACCTTTAAAGAGAAACTAGTAGCAAAGGGTTATACTCAAAGACTTGATATCGATTTGGAGGAAACCTTTTCTTCAATTGCTATGCCCAAGTCCATTCAAATTTTACTTGTCATATCCCCATATTGTGACTATGAGATATGGAAAATGGATATGAAAATCACTTTCCTCAATGGAAATATTGAAGAAGAGATCTATGTGAGCAACCATAAGGTTTATAATCAAACAGAGTGAGCAAAAGGTTTGCGAACTTGAAAGATCCATTTATAAACTCAAACAAGCATCCCAAAAGTTGGAACATCAATTTGACAAGATAATCAAATCATTTAGCTTTGTTAAAAGTATATATGAACCTTGCGTGTATAAGAAGGCTAGTAAGAGTAGTAAATAGTTTAATGTGCTTTATATCGATAACATTATTCTCATAGGGAATGAGAGAGCAACGCTAAAGTGTACTAAAACATGATTATCTACACAATTCTCCATGAAGGATTTAGGAGAAGCATCTTACATACTAGGAATACATATCTATATATATAGATCGAGGAGGATGTTGGGGCTTTCTCAAATACTATACATTGACAAGATACTAAAGATGTATAGTGAAAGAATCTAAGAGAGGATTCCTCCCTATGGGACATGACCTTTATCTCTTTAGGTCTATGGCCCCTAAAACTGACGATGAGAGACAAAGAATGCCCCACATACCTTATGCATCCACAATAAAGAGCATAATATATGTCGTTCAATGTACTAGGCTAGATATGGTACATGCTCTAAATGTTACGAGTCGATTCCAATCTAACTTTAGTGAATGTTACTAGATGGCTGTTAAAACAATCCATAAGTACTTGAGAAAGACTAAGGACTTGTTTTTGGTATATGGCAATAGAGAATTGAAACTTGAGGGATTTTTTTATTCAAGCTTTCAATCCAATATAGATGACCTAAAATACACTTTTAGATTCATATTTTATCTCAATTGCGGCATGGTGAGTTGAAAGAGTTCCAAACAAGACACCATGGCTAATTCAACCATAAAGGTAAAATATATTGTGGCTTCGAAAGCTACAAATGAAAGTGTTTAGATAAAAAACTTCATCTAATAGTTAGATATAGTGCCTAGCATTGCTGGGCTAATGGTTGTCTTCTGTGACAATAGTAGACCAGTAGCACAAGCTAAAGAACTAAGATCTCATCAATGATCCAAACACATTTTAAGTAATATCATTTAACCCAGGAGATCATTGATAAAGGCAACATATAAGTAGAGAGGGTTACCTCAGAAGAGAAGATAGCAAATCCATTAACTAAACCCTTATCGCAAAAGATCTTTGAAGGACATCTTGAGAAGATGGGTTTTAAGACTATTAGGAATTAGCTTTAAGGCAAGTGGGATATTATTGGAATAGTATCCCGCAAGCCAATTAAATTGGCATGTAAACTATTTTACTTGTGATATAATCCTGATTAAATGAAATTCATTATGAATGGTCATCTCTATCTTATGCTTATATTACTTCACTAGCATTTGGTTGAAGCCCTTAGATCACATTAGACTACAGAAATTGGTCGCGCATTAGATAGTGATCATGAAACAAGTCTTACATGATCGTGATCATAAATCTTCCAAGTCATAGGATCTTAAGAGACAGGACATCTATGATCTAAATAAACTTGCACTAATGATAAATAAATCTAAGAGTTGAATATTGCTCCGTTTTATGAGTAATCCATATGATATATGGGTATATGTTGGTGAGTGCTTGTTAAAGAACAAGTTTACTAAACGCTTGCTTGAAGAATCCACTAGATGGCCATAGTGGCAAGTTGGTAGTGGCCAATTCTCTAGCTTATGCTATTACAAATAATTAGTCCTTTGACCTAAGGATCCATTGTAATCTTGTGTTCAGGTTTTCATGTTTTAACTTTTTCTTGACCACTTAACGAGTCTTTTAGGTTAAGTTTGGGTATGAGATACTTAAATATAGAGGTTTATGAGATCGAAGATACGATCCAATTCCTTGTCATTATGAGGAGTCCTTACGTAAGGCATTACGACAATTTGGAAAATGAATTTTCCAAAGATAAGTTCATAAATACAGTGTCAAGGCTATTAGGGAGCTGACAAATATCTTGCCTTAGGCATCATTTGGGAAATAGGAAATGGAAAGATTATATTTGTATGGTAAGTGTATAGCTAGAATGGTTCTCCAAAAGCATTCATTTCGGCCAATTAGTTAGGTTCCATGGGCTTGAGGTTGGATATCGACCATAGAGATTGGATATTCTTCAATTAATGAAGATTAATTAAATTAAGTCATTAGTTTAAATGAGTTTAAACAAATGTGAATATTTGATATTCTAAAAGTCGCAAAAGTTGTTAACCCATATCCAATGAATGGTAAAACCTAATGGGTTAGGCACAAAAACCAATGGAAAATCTTACTTGATGAAGGGTAATTTTCTATTAGTTAGAAAGATTCCCACATGACCCATTTTGGGAGGCATTCAGTTGACACAATTTTTGGTCATGTTGGCTTGAACAATTTAATTGTTAAATTGATCTAAATAATCTAAGGAGTTAAATTAGACCAATTAAATTAAGGAGTTAATATAATTGGTGCAACATGAATATTAATTGATCAAGTTAACTTAAGGACTTAAGTTAACAATTACTAGTTTAAAGAGTTAAGCTAATTGACTTAAAGAGTTAAATCAAGGTTAATTAATTCAATTAATGTGTTTAATTTAATTAAAATGAAGAATCATTTTTGGAGGGAAAATTCAAATAAAAAGTTCATTTGGTGTGGCATTAGACTTTATTTGGATGACATTTCATGAGATGAAATGAAGATTTCTAATAAAATTCAAATTCATATTAAATTCCCATGCAATTTGATTACAAGTTGGCAAGCAAGTGGCGCCAACCTTGAGGAAAGTGAGATGCCACCTTGGCATCACACCTTGTATGTGTTGCCTCATGCATTGAAGCTTCACATTTTTCTTCATCTCCTACCTCCAAAATCAGCCTTCATCTTTGCTAATCTCTTGTTTGTTTTCCATATACCATAGAGGAGAATTAGATTTTCCATTAGTGTTTGGATCTTATCATTAGAGGCAAAATGATTGGATTGCTAGTCTTTTCGAGATCCTCTATTTGAGCAGAAACTTGGAGGCATTTTTGGAGGCACTTTCAACTTCCTGATTTGTCTTATTTTTCTACTGTAGATTTATAAAGGTGTTGGTGATCTCTTGTCCAAATTTCTATAGATTCTGAGGAGATTTTATTGGGCAAAGGTTTTCCTCTAGCCACTATGCTAAGGGAGACAATTTTGAAGGAGTTCAAGCTAGTCTTCTTCACTTTGGTTGGAATTTTCTTTTGAGGAAATTTTCTGATCTAAATCCACTTTAGTAGCATAAACTAGATCCTTGGGGAGGTGTTTGCAAGTTAGATTTTGGTTTTTAATTGTTCTAAATTACATCCTTGGCTTGCACCTTCTTTCATAAGGTCAATGCCAAGAATACCACATGAGGTATGGCAAAGCACTTTCTTACTTTTTCTAAGAGTTTGGGGATCTCCCGCATATGTCAAAAAGTTAGTAGGAGACAAGCTGGATGCGAGATCTATCTTTTGCAAGTTTGTGGGACACTCAAGAGAGCTTTCGAGTTATTATTTCTTTGATCCCTTGGAATTAAAAGTGTTTGTTTCAAGGAACACCATTTTTTTTGGAAAAGGAATTTCTATCAGATAGAAAATACATTATCATTGAACTTGATGAAGTTGAAGATGATCACAAAATTCCACAAGCGGTGGAAATAAGAAAACATCAAGAGCCTAGCACACAACCTCTAAAAAGGTCAAACTAAATCAAGAAGTAACCCAAAACGTTCAGATTCCATCATGGAATGGGCTAAGAGAATAGTGATCCAAAGACCTACAAATAGCTATATTGGACAGAGATTTTGGACATTAGCTAGTGGCCATGAAAATCAAAATTGACTTTATTTAGTCCAACAAAGTATGGACTTTGGTAGATCCACAGAAGGGCATAGTACCCATTGGTTGCAAATGAATCTATAAGCGAAAGCTAGGACTCAATGGAGAGGTAACGATCTTTAAGGCATGAATAGTGGCAAAGGGTTTCACTAAAAGACCTAGTATTAATTTCAAGGAAATCTTTTCATCGGTCACTATGTCTAAGTCCATTAAGATTATGCTTGCCATAGCCACATATTATGATTATAAGATATGGCAAATTGATGTGAAAACTATTTTCCTCAATGGAAACGTTGAAGAAAAAATCTATATGGAGCAACCACAAGATTTTACATCCAAAAAGAGTGAGCAAAAAGTTTGCAAACTCTAAAAGTCCATTTATGGACTTAAACAGACATCCCAAAGTTGGAACAAATATTTTGATAAGACGGTCAAATCGTTTAGCTTTAACAAAAGTGTGTATCAACCTTAAATGTACGAAAAGGCTAGTAGGAGTTCTATATAGTTTATTATGCTTTATGTCGATGGCATTCTTCTCATTAGAAATAAGAGAGCAATGTTAAAGCGCGCCAATGCATGGTTATCTTCATAATTCTCCATGAAGGATTTGGGATAAGCATCTTTTGTATTAAGAATATGGACCTATAAAAATAAATCAAAGAGAATGTTGGGGCTTTCCCTAAACACCGTACATTGATAAAGTACTAAAGAGGTTTAACATGAAAGAATCCAAGATAGGATTCCTTCCCATGGACATGGTCTTTATCTCTCCAAGTCTATGGCCCCTAAGATTAATGACGAGAGAGAAAGAACATCCCACATACCTTATGCATCCACCATAGGGCGCATAATGTATACCATTCAATGTTCAAGGTTGGATGTACCACATGCTCTAAGCATTACAAGCCGCTTTTAATCTGACCCATTGAACGTCACTGGCAAGTTGTAAAAGCAATCATAAAGTACTTAAGAAGCACTATAGGTTTATTTTTGGTATATAGCATTGGAGAATTGAAACTTAAGGGGTTTTCTGATCGTGGTTTCCACTATGATAAAGATGTCCTAAAATTTACCTCAGGATTTATATTTTGCCTCTATGATGGCGTGGTGAGTTGTAAGAGCTCCATACAAGACACCACGGCTAATTCTACCATCGAGGAGGAATATATCTTAGGTTTGGAAACCACAAAAGAGGGTGTTTGGATGAAAATTTTCATTCAAGAGTTGGATGTAGTACTTAGTGAACAAGAGCCCATGGTTGTCTTTTGAAGACAACTTAGGACTTGAGCTAAGATCTCACAGCGATCCAAACACAACTAAATATGTTATCATTTGATCGATGAGATCAATTGATATAGCAATAATTGCATGGATAAAGTTTCCTCAAAAGAGAATATAGTAGATCCACTAACAAAACCCCTAACAGAAAAGGTTTTTGAAGGACATCTTAAAAAGACGGGCCTTCAAATTATAGGAAATTAGCTTTAGGACAAGTGGGAGATTGTTGGAATAGTGCCCACAGCCAATTAGATTGGCATGTAAACTATTTCACTTGTGATAAAATTTTAATTGAATGATATTCATATAAAATGACCATCTTCATCTTATGCTTAATTTACTTCACTAGCATTTGGTTGAAGCCCCTAAATCACACAAGGCTATAAGACTTGGGCACACACTAAAGGGTGATCATAAACTAAGTCTTACACGGTCGTGATTTTAAATTAAATATTCCAAGTCATAGAATTTTATAAGATAGGACATTGAAGATTTGGATAAACTTATACTAACTATACATAAATCTAACAAGTTCCATATTGCTCCATTTCATGAGCAATCCATGTTAGACATGGGTGCATGTTAGTAGTTGTTTATTAGAGAATAAGTTTACTGAAGATCTACTTGAAGAATCCACTAGATAGCCAGAGTGATAAGTTGGTAGTGGCAAGTTCTCTAGCTTATGTTAGTGTATATAATTAGTCCTCTAACATGAAGATCCATGGTAACCTTGTGTTAGGCCATCATGATTTAACTCTTCACCGACCACATAGTGGGTCATCCAGATTGAGATTGGGAATGAGCTATGCAAACATGAAGGTTAGTGAGATCCAAGAAGGGATCCATCTCCTTATTATTGTGAAGGACAAGTGCATCTCCTATGTATTCTTGATATGTATGGCATTTGTCTTACATTGGATTGAGAGAAGGGTCTTGATCAGCATATAAG
>JACGDI010004059.1:1307676-1378691 GCA_014898725.1 Jacaranda copaia
GGGGAGGCTGTCATGTGGCGACAGATCCATGCATCATCAATTCTATAATGATCGATTCCAAGAAATCCTTGCACAAAGCAGTACGAAAATTTGAAAAAGGAGTTTTTCAAAGATGAGGTCATAAAGGAAAATTAAACATTGTAATTAGAAACATAGTTATTGAGGCTATTGGGAAGCTGGAAAATATCTTGTCCTAAGCCTTTTTTGGGAGATATGAGATGAAAGGACTGTATTTGCATGGTAAGTGTAGAGCTAGAATGGTTCATCAAGATATATTCATTTCATCCAATTAGTTGGGCCCATTGGCTTGTTGCTAGATATCGACTATGGAGATTAGGTACTCTTCAATTAATGCAGATTAATTAAAAGAGTTATTAGTTTAAAGGAGTTTAAACTAATGTGAATATTCTAATTTTCAAAATATCACAATGAGTTGTGAGCTCATGTCTAATGAATGGATGAACCCGATGCGTCACACATAAAAGCATAAAGGAAGTTCAACTTCATGGGATGAATTTTCTAAGAAGTTAGAAAATTCACCTAGGCAGTTTTGGAGAAAAATTTGATTAACTTATTTTGGGTCATCATGGCTTGATTAATTTAATTATTAAATTAATTAAAATAATTTAAGGAGTTAAATTAGATCAATTAAATTAAGGAGTTAATTTAATAGATGCCATATGTCAATTAATTAGTTATATCAACTTAAAGAGTTAAGTTAATTGACTTAAGGAGTTAAGTCAAATTAATTAATTAAATTAAAGAGTTAAATTAATTAAAATAAGTATTTGAATTTTGGAGGAAAATTCAAATGAGGAGTTCATTTTAAATTAATTCAGAGTTATTTTGTATTATACTTCATAAGATGAAATGTAGATGTTAATTAAATTCAAATGCATGTGAAATTCAAATTCATATGCAAGTTGGCAAGTTGCCAACAAGCATGGGAGGTGTGATGCCAACTTGCATCATAGCTTCCTCTCTATAAATAGCCAAGGGGGCCAGCCATTAGATGGTAATTCACAAGATTCCCTTTTTCCTTCCAAAAGTGTGATATTTCATATGTTAAAGGTTCACACTCTCCAACTACTTTCCTTCGTCTCCAACAGCCATTCCCTTACCTTTATCATATCATTGTCTAGATGATTTGAGGCTTATTAGAGCTATCCTTGGGTGTGTGTAGTATTACATTAGAGGTCCAACACTTGGGGGAGTCATTGCTCCTTGATGGATCCATTGTTGTTTAGCTTTTTCGTGGCATGAGAAAGTTCTGATTTGCATGAAATTTTTAGAGCATCTTCCCTGGTGTGTGATGGTGCTCTCTAAAAAATTTGATCATTTTTGGACTTATGTAAGGCATTCAAAAGTTGAGTACTTTTGTTGTGTGTGAGTTACTCCATTAAAGAGTTCATTGGAATCTTTCTTATCTTGCCTTTGGATTTAGCATTCAAGGTAAATTTTTTGGACTTGAATCCTTATTATAAGCATGATTAGATCCTTGGAGTGGAGTATCCAAGTTATATTTATCCTTTTTTATGGTTTTATATTATGGATTCTTAGCTTACTTCCACTTTAAACACTTTGCTGGACATGATACATTCCATGATGAGTTTCACTAATATGCCTATCTACTTTTGGGTATACACCCTTAAAATAGCGATAAGACTACTAAATATAATACCCTCAAAGTTTATGTCAAAGACACCACATGAAATGTGGGATAGCAAAGCACCCTCTTACTCTTATTTAAGAGTTTGGGAGGTCTCCCACATGCATTAAGAGACTAGTATAAGACAAGTTGGAAACAAGATCCACTTTGTCCAAGTTTGTGGGATACCCAAAATAGTCTTTGGATTATTATTTCTATGGTCCCTTGGAATAAAAGTTATTTGTCTCAAGGAATACCACCTTTTTGGAAAATGAGTTTCTATTAGATAGAAAAGATGTTATCATTAAACTTGATGAAGTTCAAGATGATCACATTATCCCACAAGTGATAAAAGAAATAAAGCATTCCAAGGCTAATACACAACCTCTTAGAAGGTTGGAACGAATCAAGAAATAATCCAAAAGGTTCAAATTCCTTCATGAGACTGGCAAACATATAGTGATCCAAGGACCTATGAGGACTAGACATTAGCATAAGGCCATGAAATCTAAAATGAACTCCATATACTCCAACAAAGTATGAACTTTAGTAGATTCACCAGATGATATAGTATACATTGGTTGCAAGTGGATCTACAAGCGAAAACTATGCATAGATGGAGAGGTGATGAGCTTTAAGGTAAGTAGCAAAAGTTTATACTCAAAGACCCAGAATTGATTTTGAAGAAACCTTTTCACCAGTCGCTATGCCTAAGTCCATTAAGATTATGCTTGCCATAGCTACTTACTATGATTATGATATATGACAAATGAATGTAAAGACTACTTTTCTCAATGGAAATACTGAAAAAGAAATCTATATGAAGCAATTAGAAGGTTTTACATTTAAAGAGAGTGACCAAAATGTTTGAAAACTCCAAAGGTCCATTATGGACTAAAGCAAGCATCCCGAAGTTGAGACATATGCTTTGATAAGACAATTAAATTATTTGGCTTTATAAAAAATGTGTATGAGCCTTATCTAAATAAAAAGGCTAGTAGGAATTCTATACAATTTATTATGTTTATATCAATAATATTTTTCTTATTAGGAATGAGAGAAAAGGGTTATAGTGTACTAAAGTATGGTTATCTTCACAATTCTCCATGAAAAATTTGGGAGAAGTATCTTTCATATTAGAAATACGGGTCTATAAAGATAAACCAAAGAGGATATTGGGGCTCTCCCAAATTGCATACATTGACAAGATACTAAAGAGGTTTAGTATGGAAGAATTCAGGAAGGGATTCATTCCCGAAAGATATGGTCTTCGTCTCTCCAAGTATATGGACTTTGGGACTAAAGACACAAGAGAATGAATGTCCCACATACCTTATGCATCCACCATGGGGAGCATAATGTATGCCATTCTATTTACTAGATTAGATGTAACATATACTCTAAGTGTCATAAGCCACTTTCAATATGAAAGTCACTAGAAAATCGTAAAAGCTATCCTTAAGTACTTGAGAAGAACTAAGGATTTGTTTTTAGTTTACAGCAATAGAGAATTGAAGCTTGAAGCATTTTGAATTCTAGTTTCCAATCTGATAAGATAACCTTAAACCCACCTCATGATTTATATTTTGCCTCAATAGGAAAGAGTTGGAAGAGTTTAGAATAAGACACTACAACCGACTCTACCATTAAAGCAGAATATATTACGGCTTCAGAGACCACAAAGAAAGTGTTTAGATGAAAAGCTTCATCCGAGACTTGGATATAGTACCTAACATTGCAGAGCTAATTGTTATCTTTTGTGACAATAATGGAAAGGTTGCGCAAGCAAAAAAGCCAAGATCTTATCAGCGATCCAAGCATATTTTAATGTGTTATCATTTGATTCGTGAGATCATATAAAGGTAACATTCAAGTGGATAAAGTTGTTGTTGGAATAATGACCCGCAACTAAATAGATTGGCATGTAAAAATTATTTTACTCGTAATACAATCTTGATTGAATGATATTCTTATAAAATGGCCATCTTTATCTTATGCTTATTTTACTTCACTAGCATTTGGTTGAAGCCTCTAAATCATACAAAACTGAGACTTGGTCACACAAATAATGGTGATTATGAAACAAGTCTCTACAGTTGTGATTTTAAATATTCCAAGTCATAGAATCTTGAGCAATAGGTCATCTAAGATTTGAATAGACTTGCATTAATGATGCATACTCCAAGGAGTTGGATATTGCTCCATTTCATGAGTAATCTATGTTAGACAAGGATGCATATTTATGGGAACTTGTTAGAAAACAAGTTTATTGAATACCTGCCTAAAGAATCCACTAGATAGTTAGAGTGGCAAGTTGGTGGTGGTCTCGAGCTTATGTTAGTGCATATAATTAGTCCTTGGACTTGAGGATTCCATGGTAACCTTGTTTTTGGGTTTTTATGTTTTAACTTTTCTCTAACCATGTAGTGGACCATCCGAGTTTAAAATTGAGCATGAGCTACTTAAGCATGGAGGTTTATGAGATCCAAGATAAGATCTATCTCTCTTATTGTGAAGGATGAGTACATCACTTATGTATTCTATAATAGTCGATTCCAAGAAATCCTTGCGCAATGTAGTATGACAATTTGGAAAAGGAGTTTTCCAAAGTTGAGGCCAAAAAGTGGAATCGAACATTTGAATGTAGAAATATTGTTATTGAGTCTATTGGGGAACCGACAAATATCTTGTCTTAAACCTCTTTCTAGAGATAGGAGATGGAAAGACTGTACTTGTATAGCAAGCACAGAGCTAGAATGGTTTATCAAGACATAATTTATTCATCTAATTAGTTGGGCTCCATAGGCTTGTTACTAGACATTGACCATAAAGATTGGGTACTTTTCGATTAATGGAGATTAATTGAAAGGGTTATTAGTTTAAAGGATCTTATTCTAATGTGAACATTTTGATATTCAAAATATCACAATGAGTTGTAAGCCCATGTCTAATGAATGGATGAACCAAATGGGTTACACATGAAAGCCTATAAGAAGTTTTTACTTGACTAGAGAAATTCTCTAAGGAGTTAGAAAATTCTACCTAAGCATTTTTGGAGAGAAAATGGTTGACTGTTTTATTCGTCATCTTGGTTTGATTAATTTAATTGTTAAATTAATCAAAGTAATTTAAAGATTTAAATTAGACCAATTAAATTAAGCAGTTAATTTAATTGGTGCCATGTATTAATTAGTTAGTCAAGTTAACTTAAAGAGTTGATTTAATTAAATGAGAATTTGGATTTTGGAGGGAAATCAAATGAAAGAGTTCATTCAAATTCAATTAGAGTTAATTTGTATTTCATTTCATTAGATGAAATGTAGATGCTAATTAAATGCAAATGCATGTGAAATTCAAATTCACATGCAAGTTGGCCAACAAGCATGGGAGGTATGATGCTAACTTGCATCCTCTCTCCTTTCTATAAATACCCTGGTTCGGTCATGTGATGGCAATCCTAGTGCTTCCCTCATTTCCCTCAAAAAATGTAATATTCATGTGTTGAAGATTCACATACACTAAATTCTCTCCTTTTCTCTTTCTTTTCGTAAACACCATTCCCTCACCTTCATCTTCATCTAATCTAGCATATTTGAGGCTGATTTAGAGCTTACCTTAGGTTTGTGGATTGGATCATTAGAGGTCCAACACATGGGGGACTAAGAGTTCCTTGGTGAACTATTGTTGTCCAACATATTTGCTGGTAGATTTGGAGGACCTAGGAGGTTTTGGTGTAGACAAAATTTTGGCAAATTCTACTTGGATATGTGGTGGAATTAACTACAAATTTTGAGGATTTTTGGAGTAGTGGAGGCACTCAACTGTTGACATCTTCTGCTATGTGCGAATTTTCCATTGAAGAGTTCATTGGAGTGATCTACCTCTTGCCTTTGTATTGATCTTCAAAGGTAAACTTTCTACTTTTAAATCCTTATTATGAGTATGAATAGATCCTTGAAGTGTATTATATTGATTATATTTTGCCTATTTTATATTTTATATTTTGGATCTCAATTTTACTCCTATTTTCAATTACCTTAAAAGATGATACAGCAAAACCACTATCTAAACCCCTAAAAGCAAAAAGGTCTTTAAGATATCTAGAGAAGATGTTCTTGAAGGCAATGGGGAATTAGCTTTAAAGCAAGTAAGAGATTATTGGAATAGTGCCCCGCAAGCTAATTAGATTGACATGTAACACTACTCTACTTGTGAGATAATCTTAATTAAATGATTTCTTATAAAATGGTCATCTTCATCTTATGCTTTTTATACTTCACTTGTATTTGGTTGAAGTCCTTAAATCAACAAGATTACGGGACTTAGTCATGCATATGATGGTGATCATGAAATAAGTCTATATGGTCATAATTTTTCCAAGTCATAGAATCTTATAAGACGTGGCGTTTAAGATTTAAATAGACTTGCACTAACAATGCATATTCCAAACGGTTGGATATTGCTCCATTTCATCGACAATCTATGTGAGACATAAATGCATGTTAGTGGGTGCTTGTTAGAGAACAAGTCTGCTAAATTCCTACCAAGATAATCTAGTAGATTGCCACAGTAGCACGTTGATGGTAGCAAATTCTCAAGCTTACAATAGTGCATATAATCAGTCCTTGGACCTGAGAATCACAGTAACCTTGTGTTTATGCCGTTAAGCATTGATTTGTTCCTAATCACATAGCTAGCCATATGTGGATAAGATGAGGAATGAGCTACTTAGGCATAGAGGTTTGTGAGATCTAAGATGGGATCCATCTCCTCATTGTTGTGAATAATGAGTGCACCTTGCACAAGATAGTATGATAATTTGGAAAAGGTGTTTTCTAAAGTTGAGGTCATAAAGACATAGTTATTGAGACTATTGGGGAGCCAACAAATATCTTACCCTAGGATTCTTTTAGGAGATATGAGACAGAAGGACTATATTTGCATGGTAAACATAAACTATAATGGTTCATCATAATATAATTCATTCATCCAATTAGTTAGGCTTGTTTCTAGACATCAACCATGGAGATTGGATACTTTTCAACTAATAGAGACTAACTGAAAGAGTTATTAGTTTAAAGGAGTTTAAACTAACATGAATATTTCAATATTCAAAGTATCACAAAGAGTTGAGAGCCAATGTCCAATAAATGAATGAACCTAATGGGTCACATACAAAAGCCTAAGGAAGCTCTTATTTGATAGGAGGAATTTTCTAAGGAATTAGAAAATTCAAACTAGGCATTTTGGAGGGAGAAATGGTTGACTTATTTAATTGATTATTTTTCCTAGATTAATTTAAGTATTAAATTAATTAAAATAATTTAAAGAGTTAAATTAATTCAATTAAATTAAAGTATTAATTTAATTGGTGCCATATGACAATTAACAAATCAAGTTAACTTAAGGAGTTAAGTTAACTTAAGTTTGATTAATTAAATTAAAGAGTTAATTTAATTCAATTAAAAATTTAAGTTTTGGACGTAAATCAAATAAAAGAGTCCATTTGAATTAAGTTAATTAGTATTTCATTTCATGAGATGAAATGTAAATGTTAATTCAAATACAAATGTACATGAAATGCAAGTACGTACACGAGTTGGCAAGTTGGCCAAACACGCATGGAGGGTGTGATAGAAGCATCTAAGAGCTTCCACCCACTCCTATAAATATGCCATGTGGCCAGTCACTTGTGCTTGGTTGGCATTCCTCACATTTTCTTCCAAAAGTGTGATATAATTCATTTGTTGAATAATCACACCAAATATTCTCTCCTCATTCTCTCCTCCAAAACTAGCCACTCCTACCACCATCAACTTCCTCTCTTCTCTATAAAATTGAGGTTAATTGAGAGCTTATCCTTGGTGTGTGGACATTACATTAGAGGTTCAACAATTGGGGAATTTAGACGTTTATGAAAGAGATGTAATGCTAAGGATCCAATTTAAAATATTTTAAAACTGAATTCCAACTTAGATTACACCAATCCAAGGATCTAAATCAGGCCTATAAAATGGATTAAGGTCAAATTGTTACCTTTCAAGAAAAATCCAACCAAACTCGAAGTAGAGTTTTCATTCCTGAAGGCTGATGGCTTCTGGCGCAGCAGAGTGTGGTCAACTTTTGATTGGGAAAATCACCTCAAAATTAAGCTAAATATGGACCAAAATTTCACCCACTCGATGGAGAACATAAATTAAAAATTTCAGCACCAAAATCATCAGGAAAGACCTCAAGCAGATTTCAGAAACACACTACTCAAACAAAGGATCACCAAAGCAAGGAATCCAAAATTCTTCTCCCGCTGATGCCAAAGTCCACACACCAATTGAAAATCATTTCGTCCTCAATTTAGCTGTAAAAATAAAGGATAAATAGATCTGGCAGGAGGATGAAAATGGTGAGGGAGGTGAGAAAGAGAGTGAAGCCTCAATTCATAAGAGAATCACTTTGGGAGGGAATTTTAGATCTAACTTTTAGATGCACAAAATGTGTGTATTTTCTTAATGCTGGCCACCACCCATCTATATCTATATATAGAGTGCATATGGTGTGATGCCTAGGTGGCATCAAACCCTCCTCATGGTGGGGGTGCCGCCTAAGCATGCCAACTTGCAAGCATCTTACAAGTTGCATGTTAATGTGTATTGAATTTGAATTTAATTTGGAATCCACATTTTATCTCATGAAATGTTTACCTAATTAAATTCTAATTCAACACCAAATGAACATTTCATTTGAATTCTCCAAAATCAATTCTTCATTTTAATTAAATTAAACACTTTAATTTAATTAAACTTTGACTAAACCTTTAAGTCAACTAGCTTAACTCTTTAAGCTAGATCTTTAACGTAACACTTTAAGTTAACTTGGCCAATTGTTAGTCATGAGGCACCAAATTAAATTAACACTTAATTTAATTGGTCTTAATTTAACTCCTTAAATTAATTAGGTCAATTTAACAATTAAATTAATCGAGCTGAGATGACTAAAAATTATGTCAATCGATTCCCTCAATTTTCAGCCACATAGGAATTCTTCGAACACTTAAAAAATTCTCCTCAATATTTAGGATTGCCAATTGGATTTTGTGTGTGACCTATTAGGTTCTACCACTCATTAGACATGGGCTCACAACCTTTGTGACTTTAGAATATCATATATTCACATTAGTTTAAATTCCTTTAAACTAATCAACTCAATTCAATTAATCTCTATTAATTGAAGAATACCCAACCTCCATGGTCGATGTTCAATCTCAAGCCCATAAAACCCAACAATTGGTCGAATGATGCTTTTGGTGAACCATTCTAGCTCTACGCATACCATGTAAATATAGTCCTTTCGTGTCTTATCTCCGTGAAAAAGGCCTAGGACAAGATATTTGTCGGCTCCCTAATAGCCTCAATACTATGCATCTATTCTTAATGTTTGACTCTAATTTGTGACCTCATCTTTCAAAAACCTCTTTTCCAAATTGTCACCCTGCCTTGGCCAAGGACTCCTTGGAATCGATTATCATAGAACACATAAGAGATACGCTTGCCTTTCACAAAGATGAGGAATAAGATCCCATCTTGGATCTCATAAACCTCTATGTCTAAATAGATCATGCCCAATCACCACCAAAGCACGTGCAAAGTAACTAAGATAGAGTCAAAGCATAAGGACCTAAACACAAGATTACAATGGATCCTCAGGTCAAAGAACTAATTTTATGCACTAGTGTAAGCTGGAGAACTAGCCACTACCAACTTGCCACTACAGCTATCTAATGGATTCTCTGAGCAAGTCTTCAGTATCTTGTTCTCTAACAAGTACCCACTAACATGCACCTATATCTTATATGGTTTGCTCATGAAATGAAGCAATATCCAACCCTTAGATTATGCATCTTTAGTGCCAGCCTATCCGAATCTTAGATGCCCTATCTCATAAGATTCTATGACTTGGGATATTTAAGATCATAGCCGTGTAAGATTTATTCCATGATCACCACCAAGTGCATGACCAAGTCCCATAATCTTGTGTGATCTAAGGGCTTAACCATATGCCAGTGAAGTAATAAAAGTATAAGATAAAGATGGTCATTTATAAGAAATATCATTCAATCAAAATTGTATTACAAGTGAAATTATTTATATGCCAATCTAATTGACTTGTGGGGCACTATTCCAATAATCTCCCACTTGCCCTAAAGCTAATTTGAAGGCAAGTAAGGTACGAGGATCTAATATCCAAACTTCAAAATATGAAATTAACTAATGCCTACAAGCAAAACAAGGATCTCATCATGTCTAGGATTCAGATTTAGGGAAAGAATTACCTTGAAGAGTGAAATACATGGAGTAGTAAGTTAATACTTCACTAGTTCTAGAAACTGTCTAATTCTGACACAGTGAGATGATAGTAATGATTGCCCTATCAAATATCCTCCAAAGCTTCTGAAAAAATATATGGATATTCTTAATACCTTGATGAACGTCCAATTAAAATTTCAAATCAATTGGTCATCTAGAACTCCCTGGAGAAAATTTCCAAGTCATACTCTATGCATAAGGATCTCCAAAAACAAGCAAGTCACACGCCTTGCCTCTATTATAATGATCCACACACCAATGAGATCTTCCTAAATCTCTAATCCATAAGGTGGAGTAAGACCAGATATTTACTAATGGTAGATGCCAAATTTGGGGGTGGAAAAAAAGAAGGAAGCTAACATTTCAACACATGAATGCTTGCTTGCAAAGGATTTTAAAGGGAAAGAGAGAATAATCTAATTCTTCACACCAAAAGCGATATCCACGACCTCCTCTCTCTATATCTATATATAGATGTTAAAAATATGTGACGCCAAGTTGGCATCTCACAATGCATGAGGGGAGAGCCCAAATGGGGTTGCCAAGGTGGCAAATTTAAATCCAAATCTTATTTAAATTTTATTTGCATCTTAGTTACATTTGAATCTCGTTTCAAATTAATTAAGATGCTAATTCAAATCTTATTTGAATTTTCCCTCCAAAATTCATTATTTTCAATTAATTAAGTTAAAATATTTAATTTAATTGATTATCTTTTGACTTAACTCTTTAAGCTAAATTTGTTAACTTAACTCTTTAAGTTAACTTGACCAATTGATAGTTATGTTGGCACTAAATAATTAAATCCTTAATTAGTGGTCTAATTTAACCCTTAAATTAGTTTATTAATTTAACATTTAAATCAATCAAACCAAAATTGACCCTCAAACTTGGCATCAAATATCAATCCACTAGGAGACATCATTTTCAAACACCTTGGAAAATTCTTTCCATTAATTAGGAAGCTAATTAGATTTTATGTGACCCAATAGGTTCTACCATTCATTGGACATGGGCTTACAACTCGTTGTGACTTTTGAATATCTTATGTTCATTTTAGCTTAAAACTCCTTTTAAACTAGTCGACTCAATTTAATTAATCTCATTAATTGAAGAGTACCCAATCCCCATGGTCGATGTATAACCTCAAGCCCATGGAGCCTAACTACTTGGCCGAAATGAATTTTCTAGAGAACCTTCATCGCTCTATATGCACTATGCAAATATTGCCTTTATGTTTTCTATCTCTCAAAAGAGACCTAAGGCAAGATATTTGTCAACTCCCTAATAACCTTGATACTATATCTCTATTCTTAATATTCGATCTCTGTTATGTGACCTCACCTTTGAACAGCTCATTTTTCAAATTATCACACCACCTTCACAAGAATTTCTTAGAATCAATCATTATAGAACACATAGGAGATGTACTCGCCCTTCACAACCGCGAGGAGTCAGGTTCCATTTTAGATCTCACAAACCTTGATATCGAGTAGCTCATACCTAATCTCAACTCAAAAGACTTGCTATGTGGTCAAGAAAGAGTCAAAGCATGAGGACCCAACACCAGGTTACCATAGACCCTCAAGTCAGAAGACTACTACTGTGCACTAGCGTAAGCAGAAAAATTAGCCACTACCAACTTGCCACTACGGTTATCTAGTGGATTTTTTGATGGTTCTTTAGTGCCATATTCTCTAACAAGCACTTACTAACATGCACCGATATATGATACAGTTGCTCGTGGAATGGAGCAATCTCCAACTCTTGGATTTATGCATCATTAGTGCAATTCTATCTGATTTGATACCTCATCCCATAAAATCCTATGACTTGAAAGATTTAGGATCACAACCGTGTGACACTTATTCCATGGTCACCAAACCAAGTCCCACAGTCATAGGTAATCTAAGGGCTTCATCCAAATGCCAGTGAAGTGAAACAAAGCATAAGATGAAGATAGCCATATAATTAAGTATCATTCAATCAAGATTGTACATACCAGGAATTAGTTTACAAGGCCTATCTCATTAGCTTGCAGGGCACTATTCGAACACAATTTCCCATAATCATAAGACCTATCTTCATAAGATATCTTTCAAAGATCTTTTGCGTTAGGGGTTTGGTCAATAAATTTACTATATTATCTTCTGAGGCAACTTTTTTCCTCTCGAATGTTTCCTCTACCTATGATCTCCCAAATCAAATGGTATCGCGTCCAAATGTGCTTGGATCACTAATGAGATCTTGGCTCCTTAGCTTGTGTAATTGCACCATTGTTATCACAGAAGACAATTACAGGCTCAGACATGCCAGACACTACATCTAACTCTTGGATGAAGTTTTTGATCCAAACACCTTCCTTTGCAGCTTCCAAAACCACAATATATTCTGCCTCAGTAGTTGAGTTAGCCTTGGTGTCTTGTCTGGAACTCTTCCAACTCACTACGCCACCATTAAAGCAAAATATAAATTTAGAAATGGATTTCAAGTCATCTACATTGGGTTAGAAACTTGAATAAGAAAACCCCTTAGGTTTTAATTCTCCATTTCCATATCCGAAAATAATTCCTTAGTCCTTCTTAAGTGCTTAAGAATAGTTTTTACGGCCATTTAGTAACTCTCACCAAGATTAGATTGGAACCTACTTATAACACTAAGAGCATGTGCCACATCTGATCTTATATATTGAACTGCATATATTATGCTTTCTATAGTGGATGCATAAGGTATAGGGACATCTTTTGTCTCTTTACCTTAGTCTTTGGCCATAAACTTAGAGAAATGAATACCATGTCCCATGGGAAGAAATCCTTTCTTGGATTTTCCATACTAAACTGTTTTAGTATTTTGTCAATGTACATGGTTTGGGATAGCCCAACATCGTCTTTGATCTATCTCTATAGATACATATTCCTAATACATAGGATGCTTCTCTCAAACCCTTTATGGAGATTTGAGTAGATAGCCATGCTTTAGTACATTCTAACAAACCTATCTCATTTTCAATGAGAAGAATGTCATCAATATAAATCACAATAAACTGTATACTATTTCCACTTACCCTCTTATAGACATAAGGTTAATATACATTTTTTTATAAAACTAGATGATTTGACTACATTATCAAAATGTATGTTCCAACTTTGGGATGCTTGCTTGGGTCCATAAGTGGATCTTTAGAGTTTGCAAACCTTTTGCTCACTCTCTTTAGATGTAAAACCTTCTATTTGCTCCATATAGATTTCTTCTTCAATGTTGCCAGTGAGGAAGGCAGTTTTCATTTCCATTTGACATATCTCATGGTCATAATATGCGACTATGACAAGTAGAATTTGATTGGACTTAGGCATTGCAACTGGTGAAAAGGTTTCCTCAAAATCAATACTAGGTCTTTAAAGTATAACCTTTTGCCACTAGTTGTGCCTTAAAGGCTATATACCCTCTCTATCGACTCCTAGCTTTCACTTATAGATCCAGTTGTAGCTAATATGAATAATTCCCTTCAATGGATTTACCAAAGTCCATGCTCTGTTGGAGTACATGGAGTCCATTTTAGATCTTATGGCTTCAAGCTAAATTCCTAAATTTATGTCCAACATAGCTTCCTCAATGGTCTTTGGATCTATATCCAATTAGCCTATTTCGTGAATAAATTTGAACCTTTTGGGTTGTTTCTTGATTCTATTTAACCTATGTAGAAGTTGTATGTAAGGCTCACTACTTATTTCCACTGCTTGTGGGATTTGTTGATCATCTTGAACTTTATCAAGTTCAACAACAATGTCTTTTCTATCTAATAGAAATTCCATTTCCAAAAAGGTGGTGTTCCTCAAGACAAACACCTTTTGTTCTAAGGGGTCATAAAAATAATAACCCATAGACTATCTAGGGTATCCTACAAACTTGCACAAAGAGGATCGACTATCCAACTTGTCTCTCACTAACCTCTTTATGTATGCAGTAGACCCCAAAACCTTTAAGAAATGGTAAGTGGATACTTTACCATACCACATCTCATGTGGCATTTTTGGCACGACCTTAGAGGGTACTATATTTAGTAGCCTTGAAGCCGATTCTAAAGCAAATCCCTAAAAAGATATAGGTACATCAAAGAAATTCACCATAAAACTCACTATGTCCAACAAGGTCTGATTTCTCCTCTCAACTACTCCATTACGTTGGGGCATGCTAGGTGGAGTCTATTAAGAGAAAATTCCATTCTTTTTTAAGTAATCCAAGAATTCAGTACTTAAGTACTCTCTTCCTTGATCTGATCAAAGAGTTTTAACACTAAGTCCCTTTTTCTTTTCTACTTCACACATATAATCTTTGAACTTTTCAAAGGCTTCGAACTTGTACTTCATAAGATGCACATGTCCAAATTGTGTGTGATCATCGATGAAGGTGATGAAGTAAGAATAGCCACATCATGCACTAACTCTTAGTGGACCGCATATATTCGTATGATCAAATCCAAAGGATTTGTGCTTTGCTCTAATTGTCTAACAAAAGAAGCTTTGGTCATTTTTTTCTTCAAACAAGATTCACAAGTCGGAAGTTCCTCAATGCCACTAATATTTAGTGCTTTGAGAGCTTCTATCTTGTTCATCCTATTTTTCGAGATATGCTTAAGTTTTGCATTGCATAGAATGGCATCTTCTTGCATATCTAGATTTATTTTACTTAATTGAATGTGCATTAATGGTTTCTGTGAATCTAATATGTATAATCTGTTATTCAATGTACCTTGAGTAATTAAAGAACCGTTCTTTAATGCTTTCAATTTCCTATTAGATATAGAACACTCATATCCTTCACTATCCAAAATAGGAATTAAAATTACATTCTTCATAAGATTCGGTATAAAGAAACAAGAATCAAGTACAATCATAGAATCTCCCAAGTCCAACTTGAGTACACCTTAGACCGTGGCAACAACTTGTACTCTATTTATGAGGTGGAGGATCATTTCCCCTTCATTAAGACTATTTTTTCTTTACAACCCTTGTAATGAATTATAAAGGTGAGAACCACATATGTTATCAAATATCCACGAGGAAAAATTAGTTGTCAAATGCACTTCAATCATGTACATACCCTTCTCAAAGGTTGCAAGATGAGCTTTGCAGTTTCTTCTTCAATGCCCTTTTTCGCTGCAATAGAAACATGTAACATTGATTTTTTTCCTCTTTTTTCTTCTTAACTCCCCCTAAACCTTTCAAGGATTACTTCCCTTTTGAAAAAGAACTTTTCTTCCTCTTACCCTATTTCCTTGAACCTTTAGGGCCTTTGGGCTTGGAAGATGATGCAAGATAAAAGGTTTTTCCCTTTTCATAGTCGCCTTGATGGTAACCAACATGTTCACCAATTCATTAATCATCACCTCATTTTTAGACATATTAAAGTTCATAACAAATTGGCCAAACACTTAGTAATAACTGTAGGATCAAATTCACATAGATGTCATTATCCATGATCACATCAAGTTGTCTAAGGTTTTCAATGAGACCAATCATTTTAAGCCCATGATCATGGACACTCATGCCCTTAATCATTCTACTTCCAAAGAGCTCCCTAGATAAAGTGAACCATTTGTGTCTAGTTTGGACATCTTACAACTCTTGTAGGTGTGAATGGATCTCATTTGCATGTTTCATATGCTCGTGAGACTTTTGCAACTCATTAGACATAGATGCCATCATGAGACACCTTGTTTGTCAATCATCATCCACAAGCTTTGTGAACAATTCACAAGCCTCATTGGTGGCATCATCGCTAATGGTTTCTAGTGGACTTTGATCAAGAATGTAAGTCCTCTTTTCAAAGTCAAGCACTATTTTGAGGTTTCTCAACCAATCATGGAAATTAGGTCTAATTTGTTTATTGATTTCCAAAATTTATGTGCGTGGATTCTTAGCCATTTTGAGTTTAAAGATTTTGCAAATCTACAAAAAGTGATGAAAGATAATATAAGCATGTGATTGAATATTGATATTTTGAAAACATGTTTATGGTTTTTCAAGCATGTTTTTCTCCCACTATTTTATCAAATCCTTTACACTCTAGAAGAATTCAAGAAATCATATTTCCTAGTGAGAATCAAGACTCCAAAAACTTACAAGTGGACCCCTATGATCGAGTGCCATCCATGAACAATCTAAGGATAAGCAACACTTGCTAATTGCATCATATACAACTCTTGATATATTTTGCCTCACTTTTCATGTAGACCCACAACTCATGCGATATCTATACTATTAAGTGTTAAGTCAAACCTATCAATCAAACTTTGATTCAAGACTGCTTCACAACATCCCCCGTGATCGAGTGCCAATGTATGGGTAGCCCTAAATCAAAGGTGCATCGTATGCTAAGAATATACTGATAGCTTTCCTCCTAAGTGTGACCCCCGTGACCGAGTGCCATCACACAAATTCAGTAGCATCATCATGACATATACTATTGGTATAAGGCATAGATTAATTAAAACTCCTTTTAATTTATATCTATTTTAACTTAATATTTGAAAACACTTAAACATTCTAAGTGAGGGGATTTCAAACTTGCTTGCCAAGATCTCACCAATTTTATCTTATTATTTAGGTTTTCCATATCCTAATTCATGCATCACATACATTAATGGGATATGAAAAGCATAAATAAGTAAATACACCTAGCATGCTCAAAGGGTGGGACGACCATGAGCATAACCAAGTGATGCTCTTAGAGCCATATGTGTATCATTTAGTTGATTTTAGGTGGGTTGATTGAGCTAAGCTATTACATGAGTGTATCACATACATTCATGGATCTTCTTTGCTCCTTACAACTTTTACAAGAGAAAGAAAACCTCACTCTTAGTGATTCTACTCTCATAACTTTTACAAGATAGAACAAGAGGCATGCAAGTCCCATTTAATACTACCCATTTCAACTAATTGAAATAAATAAAATCAATGTTAAAGGCTCATGATCATCCCCATTCATTCATCATTCATTCAACACTTAAATGAACAATAAATAAATCAAGAATTGACATTTAATTCCAACAATTAAATGCTTATCATATAAATAATAATTGGCCAAGCAAAAACAAGCATAACATTTATGCTTCCTATTTTTGCAACAATTGGAGATTAACTTTAATAAAATTTAAGATAGCATTAATATATCAAACATAGATTTGAGAACTTGCACAACACTTGTGCATCCATTATGTGTGGAACAATACACTTTTGGTCATAAAAGGGAGCTAAAATTAAGCTAAAAAATTGCCTAGATCAAGACCATGCCACTGCTTGGCCTTGCTAGGCATGCTGCCACATAGCAAGCATGCACATGGTGCACCCACTACTGGCCAGTGCCCGGCCAAGCTGGGCGGTGTGCTCGATCACTTGGTCTTGGCAAATTTAGCTCTATTTTGCTCAATCTTTTGTGCACCAAACTCTTAGAACAACTTCTAAACATGATTTCCACATAAAATGGAAGCAATTTCAAATCTAAAATGTTTTTTAAATATGAAAAAATAAGAGCTCAAACATGCTTCAAAAATCAAATTAAAGTGAGAATCTCTTTATTCAAAAATCTTCTATTATATCTAATCCAACTGGATCCAAAAATGACCAAAACAAATTAAGCCAAATTAAACATGCTATATCAATATATAGCATAATTCAATACTAAATCAATATTTAACATTAGCTAATCATGAATTAAATTGCACTAACATATAAATTAATATTTAAAACACATATTAGCATAATATCTATTCATCATAAAAAGGAGCCACAAACATCATCATCCAAACACTCCAATCTATCATTTAGATCAAGTGTTTGAACATATAGATCAATTCATCACATAAATCAATCAAAGAAAAGTCCAAATTATAGCATGAAATTAGGCTCCGATGCCACTTGAAAGAAGTGTAATGCAAAGGATCCAATTTAAAACATTTAAAAACTAAAATCTAACTTAGATTATACTAATATAAGGATCTAAAGCATGCCTATATAATGGATTAAGGTCATATTGTTACCTTTCAAGAAAAATCCAACCAAAAAATAAGAAGTAGAGTTTCCTTTCTCAAAGTGACTGCTTCAAGCGTGGCAGAGTGTGATCAACTTTGGATTGGGCAAATCACCTCAAAATTAAGCTAAATCTAGACCAAAATCTCACCAGCTCAATGGAGAACGTCCAGTAAAATTTCAGCACCAAAATATCCTAGAAAGACCTCAAATATATTTTAGAAAAACACTGCTCGAATAGAGGATTACCAAAACAAGCAATCCAAAATTCATCTTGTCTCTAGTGCCAAAGTCCACACACCAATTGACAATCCTTTACTCCTTAATTTAGCTGGAAAAATAAAGGAGAAAGAAATTTGGTAGGAGACCAAAAATGGTGAGAGAGGTGAAGAAGAGAGTGAAGCATCAACTCATGACAGAATCAATTTTGGATGGAATTTTGGATCTAACTTTTAGATGCACAAAATGTATGTATTTTCTTAGTGCTGGCCACCCCTCCTCTATATCTATATATAGAGAGGAGATAGTGTGATGCCAAAGTGTCAACACACCCTCCTCAAGGTGGGGGTGCCACCTAAGCATGCCAACTTGCAAGCATTTTGCATGTTGTATGTTAGTTTGTGTTGAATTTGAATTTAATTCGAAATCCACATTTCATCTCATTAAATATTTACCTAATTAAATTCTAATTTAGCACCAAATGAACATTTCATTTGAATTCTCTCTCCAAAATCAATTCTTCATTTTAATTAAATTAAACACTTTAATTTAATTAAACTTTGACTTAACCTTTAAGTCAACTAGCTTAACTCTTTAAGCTAGAACTTATTAACGTAACACTTTAAGTTAACTTGACCAATTGATAACCATGAGGCACCAAATTAAATTAACACTTAATTTAATTTGTCTTAATTTAACTCCTTAAATTAATAAGATCAATTTAACAATTAAATTGATCTAGCCGAGATGACTAAAAATTACATCAATCGATTCCCTCAATTTTTGGCCGCCTAGGAATTCTTCTAACAATTAGAAAATTTCCCTCAATATTTAGGATTGCTGATTGGATTCTGTGTGTGAGCTATTAGGTTCTACCGCTCATTGGACATGGGCTCACAACCTTTATGACTTTAGAATATCATATATTCACATTAGTTTAAACTTCGTTAAACTAACCGACTCAATTTAATTAATCTCTATTAATTGAAGATGGTCAATGTATAACCTCAAGTCCATGGAGCCCAACAATTGGCTGAATGATGTTTTTTGTGAACCATTCTAGCTCTACGCCTACCATGCAAATACAATTCTCTCATCTCCTATCTCCATGAAAGAGACTTAGGGCAAGATATTTGTTGACTCCCTAATAGCTTCCATACTATGCATCTATTTTTAATGTTCAGTTTTGATTTATGATCTCATCTTTGGAAAACCTTTTTTCCAAATTGTCACATTGCCTTGTCCAAGGACTTATTGGAATAGATCATCATAGAATGCATAGGAAATGTACTTACCCTTCACAAAGATGAAGGGTCGAATCCTATCTTGATTCTCATAAACCTCCATGTCTAAGTAGCTCAAAAGGTCCATTAAGTGGCCACGATGGATTCAAAGTATGAAGACTTAAACACAAGGTTACAATAGATCCTCAGGTCAAAGGACTAATTATATGCATTTGCGTAAGCTAGAAAACTAGCCACTATCGACTTGCCACTATGGCTATCTAGTGGATTCTTTAAGCGGGTCTCTAGTGCCTTGTTCTCTAACAAGTGTCCATTAATATGCACCCATATCTCATATGATTTGCTTATGGAATGGAGCAACAATGAACCCCTAGATTATTTATCATTAGTGCAAGCCTATCTGAATCTTAAATGCTCTATCTCATAAGATTCTATGACTTGGGATGTTTAAGATCATGACCATGTAAACATATTCCATGATCACCACTCAGTGTGTGACCAAATCCCATAGTGTTGTGTGATCTAGAGGCTTCAACCATATGCTAGTGAAGTAATAAAGTATATGATAAAGATGGCCTTTTATAAGAAATGTCATTCAATCAAGATTTTATCACAGGTGAAATAGTTTACATGTTAATCTAATTGGCTTACAGGTCATTATTCTAACAATTCATTGGTGACCATTTTGTGGCTAATTTTGGTGGATCATTTGGATAATCTAGAAGTTGATTTTTTTAGACATTTTTAGTCACATTATTGTTGTTCCATAAGTGAATTGGTGTACCAAGTTTTCCAATTTTTGGAGATTTGGAAGGAGAGCAATTGGATCAAACCATTGTTGATTGTAGATCTTCTACTAAAAGAGACTTCGGAGTGATCTTGAAGATTTTTTTGAATCCTTTCATGGAAGGAAAATTTTTTGCTTTCTAATCCTCATTTAATGCATGATTATGATCCTTAGGAAAAAGAAAATTGGCTTTATTTTTTACCTATTTTTTATTTTAATATTTGGATCCCAATCCTCTTCTATCTTTTAGGGGCTCCACCCATTCGAAGAGTGATCAACACTATTGCTGAGGGGACAACATGCTACGACTCCAGATCCTTTAGGAAAAAATTGAAATGCAACCTCAAGAGATATCGTAGCACCTAACTAGTTTTCATGTATCAACTAGCTCAAAACTAATCACTTTTGGAGAATAAGATCTTAGACATATTTTGAAACCCGACATCGACAACAAATCCAATTGCTCCATTATCATCACCACCAAGATCGCCAACTATGCTATCAAAAAGGTGTGGTGGACAATGAAAGTTTAACCGATATCATTTTCTACTCAACTTTAAGAAGATGGACATGGGTAAGCTCATGTTTTTCTCTATAAATACGCCCTAATTAGTTTTTAAGGGTTGGAAATGGTATCCCTTAGATCCATCAAATTGATGACCTCTCTAGGAACACCACCCCACTGACAAATAACGATGATAAAGTATTTGGTCATCAACAACCCATTTGCTTATAGTATCATCTTAGGCCAATCATCGCTCAATGATTTTTAGGTTGTTATCTCAATTTACCATTTGAAAATTAAATTTTTTATCCTAGTAGGGATAAGAGAGATGCTTTGTAATGCCAGTGAGGCTTGTAGATGGTACACTATCTTAATCAATACCAAAACACCAAAGCTATTGGCACCAAAAACAAGCCTTGGTTAGGATTTGCCAATCCCTAACCTCGACGCATCCCGAAAGAGAAAACTAGAAGACACCAAAATCAAACCCACAAAAAAAATTTAGAAAAGTCGAGCTAGAACTAGGCAACCTGGACAAATACACAAAAATTAGGACGTAGCTGAAGCCATACCCTGAGTGCATCACTAATGACTTCTTTTGTCAAAACATCAATGTATTTACATGGTCAGCATTCAATCTATAAGGTATAAACCCTGGTGTGATTGTTCATCGCCTAAATGTCAATCCAAGTGCATGGCCAATCAGATAGAAAATGCAATTAATCAAAGATAACAAAAATAAAATCATAAATGAGAAGGTCGAAAAGCTCCTCCAAGTAGGCTATGTCGTTGAGATATAGTTTCCTAAATATTTGTGCAACGTGGTACTATTACCAAAAATGAAAAAAAGTGGATGAAGTGTAACGACTTCACCAACCTCAATAAGGTTTGCCCTAAAGACCTATACCTTCTTCCATGAATTGACCTCCTCATTGACTCAACCATGAGGTGTACTCTACTCTACATGTGGATGATTTCAAGGATATTACCAAATATTCATAGCGCTTGAAGATCAAGATAAAACAGCATTCGTGGTTCCAATAAGATTGTATTATTTTTGTCGTCATGCCTTTTGGTATGAACAATGCTGGAGCCATACATTAATGGACCATCAATATGTTGTTCAATAAAGACATTGAGTAGTTGATGAAAGTCTATGTTAATGACATGATAGTTAAAAGCATCAAGAAAGACTATCATTCTGGAGATTTAGCTTACACCTTTTTCATCTTATGGAGGTATGGCCTAAAGCTCAACCTAGCTAAATGCACATTTGGAATTTGGGGAGAAAAATTCTTAAGCTATCTGGTTAGTCAATAAGGGATAGAGGTGAACCCATAAAAGATTCAAGCCATACAAGACATCACTTTACGAAGGTTGATAAAAGAAGTTCAAAAACTAATAGGTCTGATAGTTGCCCTGAGGAGGTTCATATTAAGAATGGCAAATAGAAACCTCATTTTCCTCAAAGCTCTAAGGGATATCCTAAATTTCCAATGGATGGAGAAGTACAATCGAGCCTTGCACTACCTAAAAAAGTACATTTCAAAACCATGCTATTAACAAAGCTAACCCTCAGAGAAGCATTATACTTGTATTTAGCAATGTCCCTCTTCGTGGCTAGCTTGGTGCTTACATTAGTCAATGGGTCACTCATTGACCCATCTACTATCTAAGTAAATTTTTACAAGGAGCTTCACAAAATAAAATCAAGATTGAGAAATTTGTACTCGTTGTCGTCACAATAGCTCAGTATTGAGGTTGTATTTTCATTCACATAGTATTATTATTTTATCAAACTAGCCATTTAAGAACATGCTGTGAAAACCAAATCTTTCCTAAAGGCTTACCAAATGAGCAATTAAGATAAGTGAATTCAATTTTAGTTACAAGCCAAGAACAACCATCAAGGTCTAAGTACTGGCAAACTTTCTAATATGACAAGTTGACCTCATTGAAGAGAAACAAGAAACACACATGCCCTGGATATTAGATGTCGATGGGAGCTAAACAATATCAAGAAAAGGGATAGGAATCCTACTATGCAACCGTAATTGGATAGAGGTCAAATTTTCCATAAAGTTGAACTTCCAAGTCACCAACAATAAGGCAGAACATGAGGCCCCCATTGCAGGAAGGAAAATGGCCATTCAATAAGAAATCCAATGACCAATAGTACTAACTAACTTTCAACTTATTGTCGGACAATATCATGGCACTTATAAAATAAAAAAAGCATCGATAGCCAAATATCTATCTATAGTTCAGGAGTTGTTGAAATCACATATAGCACTAGGATCCAATAATCAAAACTTTAAAAATTGGAAATAACTAGGCTACCACATCACCAAGGATCTAAACGTGCCATTGATTTAGATTTCCTTAGAAAAATACCTTGATTGTTAGAAAATCAAAGGAATGTAGAAGAAGATCTCAACTCCTTGCATTTATCTCCCAACGCCATAGTGGAATCTGATCAACTTCTGACTAGGCAAATGAACTCTAATTTAGGGGAAACGTTTACTAAAAGATCATAACTCATTGATGTATCTTTTGTACAAAAATCAACTCAATTAGAACTTAGCAGAACCATCAAAGGTCGCTCCAAGTTACTGTCAGAAACTAGATTTCATAGCAACAGATTAGTTTGGATGCAACTTTTGCCTAATTCAAACTCCTCTAAAAATTTTGAAAATTTAACAGTAGATTATAAACTCTTTGATGATGCTATTGTAAATAATCCAACTAAAAAAGCTGAGCAAAAGGTCCTAGAAATATTTGCCAAAGTTGTTGTCCTAATAGTGGATCTCCAAATGCTAGCAATTGTCATGCCTCTAATGTTATGATCTATACACCAATGCAAGATCCTATTCTACTCAACATTAGCTGAAGAATAATAAAGAGAATTGTAGAGATGAAAACTTTATTTGGAGGTAGAAGAAGAATAGAAGTGAAGCTTCAACACATAAGGCAACACTTTGAAAAATTAAAGGAAAATATGAGAGAATCTAATTTTTCATACAAGCTACAAGTGGACACCTTCTTCAAGGGGTGACGCCGACTAGCTTGCTTAGCTAGCAAATTTGAATTTTTCCTCCAAAAAGAATTTTTCTCATGAATTAAATTAAACACTTTAATTTAATTAATTAACTTTTGACTTAACTCTTAAGTCAATTAACTTAACTCTTTAAGCTTGTCATAGTTAACTTAACTCTTTAAGCTAACTTGATGAATTGATAGATATTTTGCACCAAATAATTATCTCTTTAGTGATTGATTTTAATTTAACTCCTTAAATTAATTAGATCAATCTAACAATTAAATTCATCAAGCTAAAAATGACCACAACATTTGTGCCAATTAGTCAACCTCCAAATTGGTCATGTGGGAACTTTTCTAGCTCTTAAAAAATTCCTCTTCATTGCTTAAGATATGTAATTAGCTTTTATATGTGACTCATTAGGTTCTACCATTCATTGGACATGGGCTCACAACTCTTCGTGACTTAGGAATATCAAATATTCACTTTAGTTTAAACTTCTTTAAACTAATCGACTCAATTTAATTAATCTCCATTAATTGAAGAGTACCTAATCTCAATGGCCGATGTACAACCTCAAGCCCATGGAGCCTAACTAGATGGCTGAAATGAATACTTTTGGAGAACCATTCTAACCCTACCCGTACCATGCAAGTACAGTCATTTCAGATATTTACTAACTCTCTAATAGTCTTAATACTATATTTATATTCCTAATTTTGATTCTAGTTTATGACCTCATCTTTGGAAAACTCTTTTTTCAAATTATCATACTGCATTATGTAAGGGCTCTTTGGAATCGATTATTATAAAATATAAAGGAGATGCACTCACCCTATACAATGATGAGGAGTTGGTTAGATATCACAAACCTTCATATGTTAATAGCTCACAGCTAATCTCTGCTCAGACGAATCACTGTGTGGCCAAGGAAAAGTTAAAATATAAGGACCTGAACACAAGGTTACCATGAATCCTCAATTCAAAGGACTAATTATATGCACTAGTATAAGGCGGAGAACTTGCCACTACGGCTATCTAGTAGATTCTATATGTGAGCCTTCAATGCCTTGTTCTCTAACAAGTACCCATTAACATGCATCCATATCTCATATGGGATTGCTCATGGAATGGAGCAACATCCAACCCTTGGATTAATATATCTTTAATGCAGGTCTGTCTGAATCTTAAATGCCTTTATTCTCATAAGATCCAATAACTTGGAAGATTTAAGATCATAACTGTGTAAGACTTATTCCATGATCAACATGTTGGAGTAATGCCCAACAAGAGAATTAGATTAGTCTTGTAAAACTATTTCCTTGTAAAATAATCTTGATTGAATGATATTCTTTATATGGCAATCTTCATCTTATGCTCTTTATTACTTCACTAGCATTTGGACGAAGCCCTTAGATCACAATAGACAATGGGACTTGGTTATGTATTAGATGGTAATCATGGAATATCTTACAAGATTGTGATCTTAAACCTTCCAAGTCATAGGATCTTATGAGATAATGCATTTGAGATTCGAATAGATTTATGCATAAATTTAAAGATTGGATATTGCTCCATTCTAGGGACAACTTTGTATGAGATACGGGTACATATTAGTGAGTCCTTATTAAAGAACAAGACACTAAAGACACACTCAAAAAATCTACTAGATAGCTATAGTGGCAAGTTAGTAGTAGAAAATTCTTCTACTTATGCTAGTACATATTATTAGTCCTGTGACCTAAGAATCCATGATAACCTTGTGTCTGGTCCTCATGCTTTAACCTTTTCTTAGTCATTCAGCAAGTTATTCAGGTTGAGATTGGCTATGACCAACTTGGCATAGAGGTTTGTGAGATCCAAGATATAATTTGACTCCTCATTGTGAAGGGCAAGTGCATCTCCTAAGCATTCTATAATAATTGATTCCAAAAAATCCTCGCACAAGGTAGAGTGACAATTTGGGAAAGAAGTTTTCTGAAAATGAGGTCACATAGTAGAATCAAGCATTAAGAATAGAGACATAGTATTGAAGCTATTAGAGAGCCAACAAATATCTTACCCTAGGCCTATCTCTGGAGATAGAAGACAGAAAGACCGTATTTGTATGGTACACATAGAGCTATAATGGTTCTCCAAAAACTTTCACTTCTATAATGGTCAATTCCACCTTAGCATCACACCATCCTCCCTCTATATATAGATATAGAGGGGCATATATTCAACACTTGCATTTTTTTGTGAATATTAGAATCTTTCTCATTTCCCTCCAAAAACTCTCTCTAAGCTTTACCTCATATGTTGATGTTTTGCTCTCTATTCTTCTCTTACCTCAAAATCAGCCTCCTCCAAAGATTTTCTCCTATATTTCTCCATCTATGAGTGAGGATAAATTGGAAGTTCAATTGGTGCATGGATCATTACAATAGAGGCAAAACATTTAGTTTGCTTGCCTTTGGAGATTCACTTTGTAAAGTAGTGGTTTTGATGAATTTTTTCCAAGAGATCCAAAATGTGTTTTCATCTAAATTTCTGCAGTATCTTCATCAAGGTATTTAAAATGTATAGTAATATTTTTGTGCTTTTTGGAGAAGTTTGGATGAGGAAAAAGTTGCTCTCTTCTAGCTACGTCAATTTTTGGCAAATTTTGGATTGGTGAAAGGTTTGTTATTTTTTTCTTAGATATTTGCTCATCAAGGTAACTCCTATCTAAATCTGAATCATGAGTATGTTTAGATCCTTGTTAGCTAGATAAGCCAAATTAATTTTAGCTTTTAAAGTTTTAATTATTGGACCCTAACGCTACTCTAGCCTTCAAGTGGTATCAGAACCTAATTCATTCTATGATTTAGATTTTTGATTGATTGATTCATGTGATGGATTAATCAAAATCACCAAATCCTTGATTTATATGATAAATTGGAGTGTTTGGTTGATTTGCATGTAGCTCCCTGATTGATGAATTGAAAGTATGTTATTATGTGATTTAAGTGTTGATTCATGTAATTAGTATATTTTAATTCATAACTTCT
Organism: Jacaranda copaia; assembly: GCA_014898725.1. Taxonomy (NCBI): domain Eukaryota; kingdom Viridiplantae; phylum Streptophyta; class Magnoliopsida; order Lamiales; family Bignoniaceae; genus Jacaranda; species Jacaranda copaia. The sequence goes on from JACGDI010004059.1 coordinate 1,334,542, forward strand.
AATGCTGAATGTTGATTTAGCATTAGTTGATGTTATATGTTGATATAGCATGTTGTTCAATGGCTGAAAGTATTTTGGTCATTTATTTTATCCAATTGGATTGGAATTTTGTTGGACATTTTTGGAGAATATGATTCTCACCTAAACTTGTTTTTGAAAGCATGTTTGGAAGCCTCAAATTTCAGTTTTGTGAAAGCAAGTAAAGTACTAGGATTTGATTATCAAAACTTCAAAACATGAAATTAACTAGTGCTTACAAACATAACAAGGATCTAGTCCTGCTAGGGATTCAAATTTGGTGAGAGCATTACCTTGAAAAGCAAAATCCAAGGAGTAGCAAATGAACTCTTCACTAGTCCAGAAACTGCCTACAACTAACGCAGCTGGAAAAGTGTGACAATCGCCCTATCAAATATCCTCCAAAATTCCCAATAAAATAAATAGAACTTCACAATGCCTTGATGAACTCTCAGTTAAAATTTCACATCAAAAGCTCATCTAAAACTCCCAAGAGAAAATTGCCAAATTGGGCTCCATGCAAGTGGAACTCCAAAAACAAACAAGTCAAATGCCATGTCTCTATTTTAATGATCCACACACCAATGAGATCTTCCTAAATCTCTAGTCTATAAGCTAGTGTAAGACTAGAGGCTAATTTTAGGTAGGGAAAAAGAAAAAGAGAGCAAGGCTTTCAACACATGAATGCTTGCTTGTAAGACATTTTAGAGGGAGAAAGAGAATAATCTAATTCTTCACACCAAATATGATATAGCCAGACATCTCTCTCTACATATATATATAGATGCAGAAAATGTGTGATGCCAAGTTGGCATCACACAATGCATGAAGGGGGTGGCCAAGTGGGGTTACCAAGGTGGCAAATTTGAATCCAAATGTCATTTAAATTTCATGTGCATTTTAATTACATTTGGAATCTTATTTCAAACTAATTAAGATGCCAACTCAAATCTTATTTGCATTTTCCCTCCAAAATTTATTCTTCCCAATTAATTAAATTAAACTCTTTAATTTAATTAATTATCCTTTGACATAACTTTTTAAGTCAAACTAGCTTAACTCCATAACCTTATTTTTTTTAACTCAACTCTTTAAGTTAACTAGATCAAGTGATGGTCATGTTGGCACCAAATAATGAACTCGTTAATTATTAGTCTAATGTAACTCCTTAAATTAGTTGATTAATTTAACAGTTAAATTAGTCAATCTAAAATTAACCTTCAAACTTGATACCAAAGCATAGGTCTCCCAGGAGAAATATTTTTCTAATAATTGGAAACTTTTCTCCTAAAATTAGAAAGCTAATTGGATTTTGTGTGTAACCTAAAAGGTTCTACAATTCATTGGACATGAGCTCACAACTCCTTGTGACTTTTGAATATCTCATATTTATTTTAGTTTAAAACTCTTTTTAAACTAATTGATTCAATTTAATTAATCTCATTAATTGAAAAGTATTCAATTTCCATGGTCGATGTCTAACCTCAAACCCATGGAGCCCAACTAATTAGCTTGGAGAATCATCATTGCTCTACTCATGCCATGCAAATACAATACTTCTATCCCATATCTTCCGAAAGAGGACTAGGACAAGATATTTGTTGGCTCTCTAATAACCTCAATACTATATCTCTATTCTCAATGTTCGATTCCTATTGTGTGACCTCATCTTTGGAAATCTCTTTTTCTAAACTATCACACCACCTTATGCAAAGATTTTAGGAATCGATCATTATAGAATACATGGAAGATGCACTTGCCTTTCACAACAATGAGGAGTCGAATTTCATCTTGATCTCATAATCCTCAATGCCAAGTAGCTCATACTCAATCTCAACCCGAAAAACCTACTGAGGGGTTAAGAAAAATTCAAAGCATAAGGACCCAATATAAGGTTACCATGGATCCTCAGGTCAAAGGACTAATAATATATACTAGTGTAAGTAGGAGAACTAGGCACTACTGACTTGCTAATATAGCTATCTAGTGGATTCTCCGATAGGTCTTTAGTACCTTATTCCTTAACAAGCATGTGCTAACATGCACTCATATCTCATACAATTGGTCATGGAATAGAGCAATCTCCAACCCTTAGATTTATGCATTGTTAGTGTAAGTCTATCCAGTTCTTAGATGTCCTATCTCATAAGATCCTATAACTTTGAAGATTTAAGATCATGATCATGTGAGACTTATTCCATGATCATCAAATCAAGTCCCGCAGTCATAGGTGATCTAAGTGCTTTATCCAAATGCCAGTGAAGTGAAATAAATTATAAGATGAAAATTTCCATATAAAGTATATCATTTAATCAAGATTATTTTATAAGGAAATAATATATACAAGGCCAATCTCATTGACTTGCAAAAAACTATTCCAACATTTTGAAAGGTGTTTTAATGCTAAAATTACATCCATATGGTGTGTTTTAATGTCTAGAAAATGTTCTAGAGTTTTTGGTGCACAAACATTGAGCTAAAAGTGGCTTAACTCAACCTTGATCATAAAATAGGGTAATTGCCAGCTATGGCAGCACACATGGTAGGGTAGTGACCAAGTTTTGCTACCCTATCATGTGCACACTATGGCCACCAGTGCCTTATTTAAGGTTGGGTGAGTTTTGAGCTTCATTTTAGTTCCTTTTGTGACTAAAAACTATTTTAAATCATACTTAATGAATGCACAAGTGTTGTGAAAGCTCCCAAAATTATGTTTGACATTTTTTATTGCTTTTAAAAGCTTGTTAAAGTTAATCTCCTATTTGTTGCATAATTGTTATGCTTGACCAATTATTTGTTTATGAGATAAACATTTAATTAATGGAATTGAATGTAAATTTTTTATTTATTTATTTATTTTTTATTTAATTATTGAATGAATGATGAATGAATGGGGATGATCACGTGCCTTTAATATTGATTTATTTGTTTCAAGTTGTTGAAATAGGTTGTATTAAACTAGGCTTGTATACCTTTTTGTTCTATTTTGTAGAAGTTATGAGAGTAGAATCACTAGGAGTGAGGTTTTCTTTCTCTTATAAAAGTTGCAAGGAGAAAAGAAGATCTATAAAGGCTTGAAGACCCATAAATGTATGGGGATACATACACTCATGTAATAGCTAGGTTTAATCAACCTATTTAAAATCAATCGAGTAATACACTTATGGCTCTAAATGCATCACTTAGTTAGGCTCATGGTCATCCCACTCTATGAGTATGTTAGGCACATTTACTTATTTATGCTTTCCATATCCTATTGATGTATGAGATGCATGATTAGGATATTGAGAATCGAAATAAGAAGATAAAAATGATAAGATCTTTGAAAGTAAAACCCTCAACTTATAATATCTAAGTATTTTTCAAATATTAAATTTAAATGGATACAAATTAAAAGAGTTTTAATTAATCCATTATTTATGTGATGTATCACGAGTTGTGGGGCATACTTATGATGGAAAGCTATGATCATATGCTTAGAATAAGATACACCTTTGATTTGAGAACCCCCATGCATTGGAACACAAGTCATGGGATCATATAGGGCCATCTCAAATCGAAGTTTGATTAGTAGGTCTAACCTAACACCTAGTATTGAAGATTTCTCAAGAGTCATGGGCCTACATGAAAAGTGAGGCAAAATATATCAAGAGTTGCATGAGATGTAATTAGCAAAAGTTGCTTACCTTTCGGTTGTTTATGGATGTCTCATAAGTCATAGATCTGCTTGCAAGTCCTTAGGATCTTGATTCTCACTAGAAAATATGATTCCCCAAATTTTTCTTGGGGTGAAGGATTTAATAAAATAGTGAGAGAAAAATATACTTGAATGACCATGAATATGTTTTGAACATCAAATTTCAATCACATGCTTATACTCTTTTTTTGCCTCTTGTAGATTTTTGAAATCTTTAAACAAATGGTTAAAATTCACTCGTAAGCATTTTGAAAACCAATAAACTCAATGGGCCTAACTTTTGATATTAGTTGAGAACCTTAAAATAATTCTTAACTCTGAAAAGAAAACATATGCTCTTGATCAAAGTCCACTGGACACACTTGGTGGTAACCCAATCAATGATGCCCATGAATTGTTCACTAAATTTGTAGATGATGATCTAAAAGTGAGATGCCTCATGTTAGCTTCCATGACTAATAGGCTCCAAAAGACTCATAAGCATATGAGACATGCTTGTGAGATTTACAAACACCTATAAGAGTTAGATGGTGTGTAAATAAGACACGAAAGGTTTGCTTTGTCTAAAGAGCTCTTTAGGTCAAAGATGGTTGAATGGTCTAGTGTCCATGATCACAGGCTTAAGATGATTGAACTTATCGACAAGCTTGGACAACTTGACGTGTTTATAGATAATGAACTTTACATGGATTTGATCCTCCAGTCATTACCCTACCATCGTTTGACCAATGCGTTATGAACTTTAATATAACAAACAAGAAGTTATGATTAATGAATTGGTGAACATGCTTGTAACCGTCGAAGCAATGATGAAAAAGAAAAAAACCTCTTATGCTTGCTTCTTCCTCTAAGTTGAAAGGCCCTAGAGGCCCACAAAAGGGAGGTAAGTGGAAGAAGAGTTATTCCTTCAAAAGAAAGCAACCCAAGAAAAGTTTTTGGAGGGTTAAGAAAAATCTAAAATCGAAAGAAGTTGTTTCCATTATAGCAAGAAAGGACATTAGAAAAGAAACTGCAAAGCTTACCTTGCTACTCTTGAAAAGGGTATGTACTACTTTGAGGTGCATTTGTCAACTAATTCTTCCTCATGGGTATTTGGTATCGCAAGTGATTCTCATCTTTATAATTCATTATAGGCGATGGAAAGAAGAAAGAGTTTTTGTAAAGGGGATATGATCCTCCACCTAAGAAATGGTGCAAAAGTTGCTGTTATGGTCCAAAGTGTTATCAAGTTAAACTTGGGGAATACTTGCATTGTACTTGATCTAGTTTATTATGTACCCAACCTTGTTAAGAATATTGTTTCAATTCTCATTCTTGATAATGAAGGTTTTAATTTTTGCTATATCAAATGGGAAATTGATGGCATCAAAGAATGGTTCTTTAATTGGTTAAGGTATATTAATCAACAGATTGAACATACTTGATTCCCAACCTTCACTAATGCACATTCAATCAAGAAAAAGAAGTCATATATCCAAGAAGATGCCATCTTATGGCATGCAAGACTTAGGCATATTTTCAAAAATAGGATGAAAAAGTTCAAAGCTCTCAAAGCAATAAATGTTAATAGCATTAAGAACCTTCCTACTTGTGAATCTTATTTGAAGGAAAAAATTACCAAGGCTCTTTTTGTAGGACAAACGGAGCACTCCACAAATCTGTCAAATCTCTCTCTATGGATCCCATGCATCACACCCCAACAAAATGGAGTATCCGAGATGAGAAACTACACCTTGTTGGACATGGTATGTTTCATGATGCATTTTTTTGATATACCTATATTCTTTTGAGGATACACTTTAAAAACTATAGTGAAGTTACTAAATGTAGTGCCTTCAAAACAGTGCTAAAGATGTTGCATGAGATGTCTCATGGCAAAGCACTCTCTTACAATTACCTCAGGGTTTAGGGATCTCCTACCTATGTGAGATGGACAGGGAGAGATAAGTTGGATAGTAGATCCATCTTGTGCAAGTTTGTGGGATACGCAAGAGAGTCTATGGGTTATTACTTCTATGGTCCCTTAGAATAAAAAGTATTTGTTTCAAGAAACACCATATTTTTGGAAAAGAATTTTCCATTAGATAGAAATGTCATTATTGTTGAGCATGATAAAGTTCAAGACGATCATTAAATCCCACAAATAGTGGAAACAAATGTGTTTAAAGGGCCTCACACACCACCTCTGAGAAAGTCAAACCAAATCAAGAAGCAACTTGAAAGATTTGAATTTTTTCATGAGATGGGAAAATTGGATAGCGATCCAAAGAACTATGAGAAAGCTATGTTGGACATAAACTTGGAATGTTAGCTTGAAACCATGTGATCTAAAATAGACTCCATGTACTCTAACAAAATATAGACCTTAGTAGATCCACCAAAGAAAATAGTTTTTGTTGGTTGCAAGTGGATCTATTAGTGAAAGCTAGGAGTTGATGAAGAAGTGATGACTTTAAAGGTACAGCTAGTAGCAAAAGGTTACACTTAAAACTCGATATCAATTTTGAGGAAACCTTTTTATTGATTTTAATGCCTACGTCCATTCAGATTTTACTTGCTATAGCCTTATATTATAGCTAAGAGATATGGCAAATGGATGTGAAAACCACTTTCTTAAATGGCAACATTGAAGAAGAAATCCATATAGAGTAACCACAAGGTTTTACATCCAAAGAAAGTGAGCAAAAAAATTTGCAAACTCCAAAGATCCATTTATTGACTCAAACGAGTGTCCTAAAGTTGGAACATACATTTTAACAAAATAATCAAATTGTTTAGCTTTGTCAAAAATATGTATAAACCATGTGTGCATATGAAGGTGAGTGGGAATGGTGTATAGTTTATTGTGCTCTATGTTGATGACATCCTTTTCATTGGGAATGAAGTAGGAATGTTAAAGTGTACTAAAGTATGGTTATCTACTCAATTCTTCATTAAGGGTTTGGGAGAAGCATCCTACATATTAGGAATACGTATCTATAGAAATAGATCTAAAAAGATGCTAGGGCTTTTTCAAACCCCGTATATTAATAAAATACTATAGAGGTTTAGTATAGAAGAATCCAAGAGAAAATATCTTCCCATAGGATATGGCATTCATCTCTCTGAGAGACAAAAGATGTCCCACATACCTTATGCCCCTACTATTAGAAGCATAATGTATGCAGTTCAAAGTACAAGATCGGATGTGGCAACTCATTAAGTTTTACGAGTAGGTTCCAATCTAATCCTAGTGAGAGTTATTAGATAGCTGTGAAAGCAATTCTTAGGTACTTGAGAAGGACTAAGGACTTGTTTTTAGTATACAGTAATGGAGAATTGAAACTCAAGGGGTTTTCAAATTCAAGTTTTCGATCTAATGTACATGACCTAAAATCTACTTCTAAATTTATATTTTACCTCAATGATAGTGTGGTGAGTTGGAAGAAATCCAAATAAGATATCACAGTAACTCAATCATAGAGGCAAAATATGTTGCAGCTTCAAAAGCTACAATAGAAGGTGTTTAGATTAAAAATTTCACTTAAGAGTTAAATGTAGTACCCAGCATTACTAAGCCAATAGTTGTCATTTATGACAACAATAGGGTGGTTGCGCAAGTTAAAGAGCCAAGATCTCATTAATGATCCAAGCACATTTTGAGGTGATATCATTTGATCTGGGAGATCATTGATGGAGACAACATTCGTGTCAAGAGAGTTGCCTTACAAGTGAATATAACAAATCTACTGATAAAACCCCTAACGCAAAAGGTCTTTGAAGGACATTTTGAGAAGATGGGTCTCAAGGCCATGAGTCATTAGCTTTAGAACAAGTGGGAGATTATTGGAATAATGGCCAACAAGCTAATTAGATTGGCCTTGTAAAACTATTTCCTTGTAAAACAAGTTTGATTGAATGATATTCTTTATATGACCATCTTCATCCTATGCACTTTATTACATTACTGGTATTTGGATGAAGCCCTTAGATCACAATAGACTATGGGCCTAGTTACGCAGTAGATGGTAATTATGGAATAAGGCTTACATTGTCATGATCTTAAACCTTCCAAGTCATAGGATCTTATGAGACAGGGCATCTAATATCCTGATAGACTTGTACTAATGATGCATAAATCCAAGGGTTGGATGTTGCTCCATTCCATGGTCAACTCTTAATGAGATATGGGTGTATGTTAGTAGGTGTTTGTTAGAAAATAGGATACTGAAGACCCCCTCGAAAAATCTACTAGATAGCTATAATAGCAAATCGGTAATGGTAAATTCTCTCGCTTACACTAGTGCATATTATTAATCATCTAACTTGAGAATCCATGGTAATCATGAGTTCAGTTCTCATGCTTTTACTCTTTCTTGGTCACTTAATAAGCTGCTCAGGTTAATATTGGGTATAAGCTACTTCGCATGGAGGTTCATGAGATCTAAGATAGAATCTGGCTTCTCATCTTTGTGAAGGGTAAGTGCATCTCCTATGCATTCTATAATGATCGATTTTAAAAATACTTGTGCAAGGTAGTGTGATAATTTGTAAAAGGATTTTTTCAAAGATGAGGTCACACAGTAAAATCGAGCATTGAGAATAGAGACATAGTATTGAGGCTATTAGGGAGTCGACAAATATCTTGCCCTAGACCTCTCTCATGATATAGGAAACAAAAGGACCATATTTGCATGGTATGCTTAGAGCTATATGGTTCTCTAGAAGCATTCTTTCCATGGGCTTGAGATTAGACATAGACCATCGAGATTGGATACTCTTCAATTAATGAGATCAATTAAATTGGGTTGATAACTTCAAAAGTGTTTTAAACTAAAATAATGTAAGATATCCAAAAGTCATAAGGAGTTGTGAGCCTATGTCCAATGAATAGTAGAACCTATTAGGTCACACACAAAATCCAATTAATTTCCTTATTGATGGAGGAATTTTTCTAAGAGTTAGAACATTCACTCTTAGTGGACCAATTTTGAGGTCAATTTTAGCTTAATTAATTTAACTGTAAAATTAATTAGTTAATTGAAGGAGATAAATTAGAACAATTTAACTATTTGGTGCCATTTGATCACCAATTGATCAAAGTTAACTTAAAGAGTTAAGTTAACAACATTAAGCTTAAAAGTTAAGCTTGTTGACTTAAAAGTTAAGTTAAATGTTGATTAGTTAAATTAAAGTATTTAATTTAATTAATGAGAAAAATATACTTTGGAAGTAAAATTCAAATGAAGGGTTCATTTGACTTGGCACTTTAATAAATTTGAAATTGCATTCCAAATTAGATTGAAATATGCATGAAATTCAAGTCAGATTTGAATTTGTATTTGCCAACTTGGCGTGCAAGTTGGCCGCCCACCTTGAGAAAGGTGTGATGCCAACTTGGAATCACACCATTGTCCCTCTATCATAGAGGGAGCATATATTTAGCACTTGCAGTTTGGGGTGAAGATTAGAATCTTTAACATTTTCCTCCAAAAACTCTCTCTAAGAATTGCCTCATGTGTTGAAGCTTTGCTCTCTATTCTTCTTCTACCTCAATATAAGCCTCTACCATAGCTTTCCTTCTCTCTTTCTCCAGCTACAAGTGAGGAGAAATTAGAAGTTCAATTAGTGTGTGGATCATTACAATAGAGACAAAACGTTTGATTTGCTTATCTTTGGAGCTTCACTTTGTAGAGCAGCCTTACCTTTGGAGCTCCACTTTGTAGAGTAGTAATTTTGGAAAATTTTTTCCAGGAGATCTAGAATGTGTTTTGCCTCAAATTTTTTATGGTATCTTTATCGAGATGTTGAGAAGATACAATAACTTTTTTGTGCATTTTTGGAGAATTTTGGATGAGGCAAAAATTGCTCTTTTCTAGCTACACTGGTTTCTAGTAGATTTTGGATTGGTGAAAGGTTCACCATTTTTCCCTTGGATATTTGCTCATGAAGGTAATTTTCTACCTAAATTTGAATCATGAGCATGTTTATATCCTTGTTTGCTTGCGTAACTCAGTTAATTTTAGCTTTTGAAGTTTTATTTATAGGATCCTAGTGCTATTCTAGCCTTCACAACACCCAATGCATGACCAAGTCCCATATTCTTAAGTGATCTAAGGGTTTCAACTAAATGCTAGTGAAGTAATTTAGAGCATAAGATGAAGATGGTCATATAATGAATATCATTCAGTGAAGATTATATTGCAAGTGAAATAGTTTACATGTTAATCTAATTAGCTTAGAAGGTACTATTCCAAAAGCTATAGCAAAAATTCCAGTCGTTTTCCCTCAGATAAATCCTTAGGTCGAAGAACGACAAAACCAACACTCTATCTAAGCTTGCAAGCTCCACCTAAGACACATGCCAAAGAATGATAACCTTATTGATGTAAGAACACCAAAGCACATCCAATGTAAGATAGAGGATTAGACAGTGTGGTAGATCAAGGACTTGACTTCAACCTGGCTAGATGACATAGAAAGTACCTTTGAAATGGCAAACTACTAGTGGATAGAGTGGATACCCATAAAGTCAAAGTTTAATCAACAAGGTATGTGCCAGATAAGGAAAGCAAGCTCCTCAAATGGTCCTTTTTCAAACCTCCACTGCACTGTTTGGAGCTAAGGCAAGTGAATGAAGTGTTGAGTGAAATCCATGAGGGCATGTGCAGTACCACTCTAGAGGTTGAGCTGTGGCTCACAAGGTGCTTAGGCAAGGCATTTTCTTGGCTTATGTTAAATAAAGATGCAATAGATTTCCATTGGAAGTACAAATCATGCCAATTCCATGCTAACAGCCCCCACCAACTAGCTGCACCAATGGTTAGTGTCGAGGTATCTTAGCTATTCAATTAGTGGGGCATCGAAATAGTAGGAAAGTTTCCCCTTATGATAGGTCAACAAATATACCTCATCATCGCAGTCAAGTACTTCACAAAATAGGTAGAGGTAGAGGTCGTTGCCAAACTAACAGATACGATAATTCAAGCTTTCATTAAGAAAAAAATTATATGTCGATTTGCACTCCCAAGGTCACTTGTGTCCTATAATGAAACTCAATTTTAAAATAAGAGAATTATAGAACAATGCCAAAATTTGGGGATCAGACAACATTTCATGCTAGTAGGAAACCCATAAAGCAATGGGTAAACCAAAGTCACGAACCAAACCACAGTTAATCACATCAAGAAAAGATTTGAAAGAGCCAAAAGAAAGTGGGCAGACAACCTCCTTGGGGTACCTTAGGTATACCAGACCACTCTTCAAGCAGCAATTAGAGAAACACCATGTAACTTGATCTATGGATTTGACACCGTACTTCTAGTCAAAATAATCAAAGAAACAGTAAAGGTACTCAACTAAAATTCATGGGTGAATGATGAGTTTAGGGCTTTGGAGCTCAACTTGCGTGAAAAATAAGGCAATGGTTGTGTGTAAAGATTCAACATTATAAAGGATAGATGGCAAGGTCTTACAACAAAAAAGTGAGGTCTCAAAATTTTCAAGTCAATGATTTGGTCCTGAAGAAAATGGATTTCATAAGCATGTTAGTAAGCTTGACCCCATTTGGGAGGACCATTTAAAGTTGTCAAAGTAGCCAAAAATAATGTATAGCAATTGAAAGATGGGCATGGCATCAAGCTCCCAAGAATATGGAATGCCATCAACCTCAAGAAGTATTACACCTAAAAGTCATTTTCAACTAAGCATCTATCACTTATGTAGCAATCAATGTAAGTAAGGTTTCCTTTAACCATAAATCACCCATTTGGCCAAACAAGTAATCAAGGTCATTTCGACCACCAATTGCTACTGCAATGAGTAATGAAAAATACTCTTATTTTCCATGGTTATTATGCTTTAACAACTGTTATTTCTAGTCAATTACCTCTGTAACAATTATTGTAATCAACCAAGAAGATCACTACTGCAACAATCAACCAATGCATCTTCAACCCATTCAATAGCTCAACCTCAATCACATCAAAACTGAAATTTTCAACTACAACAACCCAAGCCATCCTCCAAACTTAACAAAAAGCATTACTTACTTGATGATCTAACATATTGCACCCATCAAGGAAAGCAAAAAAGGGGGAGAAAGAGAGCGATACTTCATAGGCCCAAATTAACTGAGATCGAGATCAAGTTAAAGCAAACTAAGATATCATTACAAGTTGAATTGCATGGCAAATTAACAACCAAAATTAGCAATTCAAAAAAGAAAAACATATATGTGAAGATAAAAAATAGAAATGACAAGACTAGCGATCGACCAAAATATGATTGCATTGATGACAAGAGAAATACATCCAGTTTGAAAAATTACAAAAATAAAAAATTTTGGCTACATGCAGTCAAAGGTAACCAATAGCATAAAAAGAAAAAAAGATAATAACAAAAGTTTGAACCCCAAAGGTTGAAGCACCTCTTGGGGTGCTCAAAAGACCAATAGCATCAGCAAACTTATCAGCAACTAAAACCTCGACATCAATAGAGGCAGACATCAAAATTGGCAATAAGGGAAATAGAGTAGAAAAATTAGAGTTTGGAGGAAAGGCGGCACCTCTTAAAGTAACATCTATCATCTCTTGGATGATAGGAATTAAAAACTCAAATTGTTGCTCATGCTCATTCCTTGGGGGCCCAACCTCGGCCTCCCCAGAAATGAAGGGCTACAGGTTACCATTTAAGCTCAAGATCATCATTAACTCATCAAAATCAACCCTTGGAGTCTTCAGTTAGGAAATAGCACAATCAAACCCTGACTTCTAGTCATTGGAGCCAAGAATATAACAACATTCATCAAAGACCGAGCTCCAAATAAACCTCTCTAGAACCTCCTCAATGTAAACAAGATTACCTTGATAAAATCATGATTCAAGGCCAACCTCGCATCCTTAAAGATTTTGTGGTAGCTTCAGCTTTAAATGTCAAGAAGTCCCCTCTGTAGGTCAAGCACTTTATTGCTAGGCCTGCTATTCTAGAGAAGAGTAATGGCCATCATTTTCTAGTCAGTGTTGACCTTCAATTTCTTAATCTCCCACTTCTACTCGTTAACCAAGTTCTTGAGGGACTACAAATTCTTGACCCTTTCTCATAGCACCTCGACGGTGTCCCTCTAAGTACTCTCAATTCATTTCTTCCAAGCACTATGGTGCAACGTAACATACTTGTACCTACAGTACAAGTGCCAACTTAGTTGGCTCATCTATATGATTTGTGAGGCTGAATGATTAGTAAACATTTAATATGTAAATTCAAGGACAAAGAATAGAGATTGGAAATTACCATGTTGGCATGATAACCCAGTTACTTCAAGACCTTCCCAACAGCAACACCCAAGATTTTTTCCTAATTGATCTCAAAAATACCTGACTACATGAGGGCCTAGGCAATTGCACTTAGGTCCCCCTCGTCAATAATCAAGAAATTACTGTTGATGCCACTAGCACCAAACCCAAAGCAAGGCTCCTCAAAAAAAAGAATCCCAAATAGACTCGAGAATAAGCTCTTTAGGGTCTCAAGAGCTAGATCCGGGCTGAGCAAAAGAGGTTTTGAGCTTAATTATAGAAACTTTTAGATAAGGCCATGATCTTACCCTAAAAGAGCAGCTCTCTCTCATCTGCGTCTGAGGCAATGGTTGATTTACTAGAGAAAAATGATAGATCTCATCTTGAATCTCACAAACCTCTATGCTTAAGTAGCTTATGCCTAATATCAACTTTGTATGACCTGCTACCTGGTCGTGAAAAAGTCAAAGCATAAGGACCTAAACAAAATATTATTATGAATCCTCAAATCCAAGAACTAATTATATACACTATCGTAAGCTCAAGAATTTACCACTACAAACGTGCCACTATAGCTATCTAGTAGATTTTCTTAACAGGTCTTTAGTAAACTTGTTCTCTGATAAGCACCTACTAACATGCATCCATGTCTTACATAGATTGCCCATGAAATAGAGCAATATCCAATCCCTTAGAATATGCATTGTTAGTGCCAGTCCATCTAAATCTTACATGCCATGTCTCATAAGATTCTATAACTTGAAATACTTTAAAATCATGACCATAGAGACTTATGTCATGATCACCATCATATGCGTAAGCAAGTCCTGTAGTCTAATATGACTTAAGGACTACAATCAAGCGTAAGTAAAGTATAAAAAACATAAGATGAAGATGACCATTTAATAAGCAAATCATTAAATCAAAATTATATCATAAGAGGAGTAGTTTTACATGCCAATTTAATTGGTTTGTGGGGCACTATTCTAACAATCTCCCACTTTTCCTAAAGCCAATTCCCTATAGCCTTGAGGCCTATCTTTTCAAGATATCTTTCAAAGACCTTTCGTGCTAGGGGTTTACTCAATGGATTTGCTATATTCTTTTCTGAGGCTACCCTTTCAACTTAGATGTCACCTCTATCAATGACCTCACGAATCAAATGATAACACCTCAAAATATGCTTGCATGGCTGATGCAATTTGGCTCTTTTACTTGCACAACTGGTCTATTGTTGTCACAGAAGATAACAGCTAGCTCTCATTGTTAGGCACTACATCTATTTCTTAGATAAATTTTTTCATCTAAACACCTTCCTTTGTAGTTTCTAAAGCTACAATATATTCCACCTCAATGATTAAACCAGTGGTGGTTTCTTATTTGGAACTATTTCAACTCACCACGACACCATTGAGACAAAACATAAATCCTGAGGTAGACTTAAGGTCATCTTCATTAGATTGAAAACTAGAATTAGAAAACTCTTCAAGTTTCAATTCTCCATTATCGTAAACTAAAAACAAATCCTTAGTTTTTCTCAAGTACTTTACAATTACTTTTGCAGCCATCCAATAACTCTTACCGGGGTTGGATTGAAAGGGCTTGTAACACTTAAAGCTTGTGCTATCTGGTCTTGTACATTGAACTATATACATTATGTTCCTTATAGCAGACGCATTACACTTATTATGGCATATGCATAAGGTATGTGGGACACTCTCTCTATCTCATTTTTAGTCTTAAGGGTCATAAACTTGGAGAGATGAAGACCATGTCCTATGGAAAGAAATCCCTTATTAGATTATTCCATACTAAACATTTTTAGTATCTTGTTAATGTACCTAATTTGGTAGAGCCCTAACATCCTCTTTAATCTATCTCTATAGCCGTATGCGAATATGTAGGATGTTTCTCCTAAATCTTTCATGGAGAATTGCGAAGATAACCATGCTTTAGTGCACTCTTTTCTTCTTTATCATTCCCAATGAGAAGAATTTCATTCACATAAAGTACAATAAACTGTATCGAACTCTTACTAGCCTTTTCAACACACAAGGTGTATACAATTTTTTACAAAGTTAATGATTTGACTGCCTTATCAAAATATATTTTCCAACTTCTGGATGCTTGCTTTAGTCTATAGATAGACCTTTAGAGTTTACAAACTTTTGCTCACTCCCTTTTGATGTAAAATCTTGTAGTTGCTCCATATAGATTTTTTCTTAATGTTTTCATTTAGAAAAGTAGTCTTTACATCTATTTATCAAATCTCATAATCGTAAATAGCTATAGCAAGTATAATCCTAAAGGACTTAGGCATTGCAACTGTTGAAAATGTTTTCTCAAAATTAATACAGGGTCTTTGAATATAACCTTTTGCCACTAGTCTAGCTTTAACAGTTGTTACCTTTCTATTCACTTCTAACTTTCGCTTATAGATCCACTCGCAACCAATAGATACTATACCCTCTAGTGGATTTACCAAAGTTCATACTTTGTTGGAGTGTGTGGAGTCCATTTTAGATTTCATGGCCTAAAGCTAATGTACTTAATTAATGTCCAACATAGATTCTTTGTAGGTCTTTGGATCACTATTCGTTTGCCCTATTTCATGAAGGAATCTAAACTTGTCGAGTTGCTTCTTGATTCAGTCTAACCTTTTAAGAGGTTGTGTGCTAGGCTTGGGATGCTCTAATATTTCTACCACTTGTGGGATGATAAGATTATCTTGAACTTCATCAAGTTCAATGATAACACCTTTTTCTATCTAATAGAAACTCCTTGCCCAAAAAGGTGCGTTCCTCAAAATAATGACCTTTTATTCCAAGGGATCATTGAATAATAACCCAAAGATTCTTTTGGGTATCCCACAAACTTGCACACAGTGGATCTTGCAACTAACTTGTCTCATACTAGTCTCTTCACGTATACGAGAAGCCTCTAAACTCTTAAATAAAAGCAGGAAGGTGCTTTGTTATACCACATCACATGTGGTGTCTTTGGCACCAACTTTGAAGGTACTACATTTAATAGCCTCCACTACAAAAAAAATGTGTTTTTTGCTATAATTAAATTTGTATAGTAAATAGCAATTAAGTATAGTAAAAGGTTATTAACTACGTGCTACACTTTTTTAGCCATAACCATTGGAAGTGAGATAAAAGCTTAGCTACATTTTTTCAACCATAGCAATTATCTTTAGCCATGAAATTATCTTCAATTACTACAAATTTATTGTGTGGTAAAAAAATTACCAAATACACCACTGTCTTTCACCACAATTGAAAAAGTATGGTATATAGTAGTTAATCAACACACTTCAAAAACTATAGTAAATATTTAAATAATTTCTTACCACAATTAAATATAGTAAAAATAAAATTATTTTAGGGGCTTTTGAGGAATTTTACTAATAAACTACTTTTTTATTTGTACACATACCATGAGTTCACTAATACTCGAACTCATAACCTTATGTATTTGAAGATAATGCCACCAGGCTATTGTCCACTTTGTTGCACATTAGCTTGTTTAGATATATTAGATTTCTTGATCAATTTTTTTATAGTAAAAATTATTGGAGAAAATTTTTTATTTCACTTCCAAACTTGGGTTTTTCTACTATTTTAAGTGACTTTTCTAACTAACTAAATTAAGTATTTGATTGACCAATCAAGTATTTTTATTAATAACAGTTGCAGTAAAATTTTTATTTTGCCTCTAGTTATATTAATTAAAACTATGAGAAATTAAGAATTTTTTTAGACGTTTTATTTGTTAATTTCAAACTCAATTAATTTAAATAAATAATTTTTATATAATAAAAATTGAAAAAAACTACCTTAAATATTATTGATTAAACATAGCTTTCAATATATTTTACATTCTTTTTTTTAGTGAAAAATTTGTATTTAAGATCTTAATCTTTGCTATCAAACTTTCATAGCTTCTGTTATTTTTACTTCAATAATGAAAAAGTGTGGTAAATTATCATCTTTGTACCACAATTTATGTAAAATTGTAGTAAATGTAATATATTATGCACCACACATAAAAATTGTAGTAAATAAATATATCTTTTACTACGATAAGATAAAGTGTAGTATTTAATATGAGTTTTACTACATATTTAAAATTGTATACGACAATAGAAAACTCATAGCAAATAGTCATTTTTTAGTACATTATTTTGATTGAAGTAAAAAATATTGTAGCAAAAATCATATTTTCTTGCAGTGCTCGCCATTGTATCAAGGGCATATCCCTAAAAGGATATAGGCACATCGATGAAACACATCATGGAGCATACCATGTCCAACAAGGTATAATTTTTCCTCTTGACTAATCATTATGTTAGGGTGTGCCAGATGGAGTTCATTGTAAGAGAATATCATTCTCTTTTAGATAATCCAAGAAATCAGTACTTAAGTATTCCCCTTCTCGATCCAATTGAAGAGCTTTAATACTAAGTCCTTGTTGCTTTCCTACTTCATTCTTATACTCTTTCAACTTTTTAAAAATGTTGGACTTATACTTCATAAGATACACGTATCCGAACCAAATATGATCATCGGAGAAGGTAATGAAGTAAGAATAGCCTTCTCCTACACTAACTTTTAATGGTCCACAAATATTCGTATGGATCAAATCTAATGGACTTGTGGTTTACTTTATTTGTCCTACAAAAGGAGCTTTGGTCATTTCTTCCTTTTAAATAAGATTCACAACTAAGAAGATCCTCTATGTAACTAACATTTAGCACTTTGAAGGTTTCTATCTTGTTCATCCAATTTTTAAAAATATCTCCAAGTGTTGCATACCACAAAATGGCACTTTCTTGCTCATCTAATTTTCTTTTACTTTGTTGAACGTGCATAAATGATGGTTGTGAAGGGTTTGTGTGGCACTAGGATCCAAATATTTTCAAAAAAATTGAATAAACTAGTCCACACAACACCACAATGGTCTAGACATGCATAATATTTAGATTTAGAAGAGGAAAATACCTCAGTGAAAGAAAAAAATTCAAAGAACATGAAAACTCTCTTCAACCGTCAAACAAACTCTTCACTGACGCTACAAAATCACCACAGATTTTCCCATAGATGGACTCCTCCATTTTGACTGAACTTTTTATTGGAACTCCTAAAACCTTTGAAAATTCTTCAGTCCAAATTTCAGGCCGATTAGAACTCCAAAGGTACTCTTGAAGAAGCAAAAATCGGCTGCCAAAAACTACTCTAATCAAGAGCAAAAGCAACCAAAATAAATTACCTCTAATACAAATGTCCACACACCAAATCAATGGCCTATTCTCTATAGAAAGTTTAGGAATGTTGAGGTGGAAAGAGGAGGGAGAAGGAGAGAGTAATGCAGGCTAGCAACTTAAATTCCCACTATACAATATTGTTGGGAAAAAATCACACAAAATGTGCACACCTCATATCCATCTGGCCAACCACTCTACCTTATCCATATATAGGAGTGGTCACACACCTCTCATAAGGAGGTGATGCCAAGTGTCCTTTGCTTAGGTGGCCACTAACTTTGTGATTAGTGAATTTAATTTAAACACAAATTTCATCTAATGAAATGTCTTGTAATTAAATTCTTATTCTTATCAAATGAACTCTCCATTTAATAATTGTTCCAAAAATTATCTCTCCAACTTAATTAAATTAAACACTTTAATTTAATTAAAAACTATTTTGACTTAACTCTTAAGTCAAAGCGTTTAACAATTTAAGCTAGTGAAAATTAACTTAACCCTTAAATTAATTTTTACAAATTAATAGTCATGTGACATCAATTAATTAACCTTTAATTAATTGATCTTAATTTAAATCTTAAATTAATTTGATCAATTTAATTGTTAAATTGATCAAGTCAAAATTACTTCAATTTTGCCTCTTCCAAAAATTGGTCATGAATTTTCTAACTCTTAGAAAATTCTCCTTCTTTCAATAAACCATCTCATTGGCATTTGTGTGCGACCCATTAGGTTCTACCATTCATTGGACATGGGCTCACAACTCCTTGTGACTTTGGAATATCAAATATTTATTTTAGTTTAAACTCCTTTAAACTAAGCGACTCAATTTAATTAATCTCATTAATTGAAGAGTACCCAATCTCCATGGTTGATGTCCAACCTCAAGCCCATGGAGTCCAATTAATTAGCCGAAATGAATGCTCTTGAAGAACCATTCTAGCATTACGCATACCATGTAAATATGGTCCTTTCGTCTCCTATCCATCGAAAGAGGCCTAGGGAAAAATATTTGTCGACTCCTTAATAGCTTTGATACTATATTTCTATTCTTAATATTTGATCCCTTTGTATCCTTATCTTTGGAAATGCCTTCCCAAATTATCACATCATCTTGGGCAAGGATTTGTTAAGATTGACCGTTATAGAAAATATAGGAGATGCACTCGCCCTTCACAAAGACAAGGAATCGGATTCCCTCTTAGATCTCACAAACCTCTATGCCAAGTAGCACACACCTAATCTCCACCCAAAAGACCTGAAAAGTAGTTTAAAAAAAGTCAAAGCATGAGGATCGGACACAAGGTTGCTGTGGACCCTCAGGTCAGAGGACTAATAATATGCACTAATATAAGTAGAAGGTCTAGTTACTTTCAACTTGCCACTACAACTATCTAGTGGATTCTCCAATAGGTCTTCAGTATCTTATTCTCTAACAAACATCTACTAACATGCACCAATATCTTGTACAGTTACTCATGGAATAGAGCAATCTCCAACCCTTGGATTTATGCTTCATTAGTGCAAGTTTATTCGAATCTTAGATGCCTCATCTTATGAAATTCAATGACTTGGAAGATTTATGATCACGATTGTGTGATACTTATTCTATGGTCACCAAACCAAGTGCCACAATCATAGGTTATCTGAGGGATTTATCCAAATGCTAGTGAAGTAAGACAAAGCATAAGATAAAGATGGCCATATAAAGAATATCATTCAATCAAGATAGTACCATAAGTGAAATAATTTACAAGGCCAATCTCATTGGCTTGCAGAGCACAATTCTAATAAGTTGAGAATCCAAAATGAATAATACATTACTAAGTATACCCATTACAACTAAAGAACCATTATTTATTGATTTTAATTTTCCATTTGATATTGAAAAATCAAGTCCTTCATTATCCAAAATGGGAATTGATATAATATCCTTTACAAGAGTTAGCACATAGCAACAAGGATCTAATACAATCAAGGAGTTCTCAAGTTTAACTTCATGATGTTTCAGCTTTAGCCGCAACTTTTAATCTATTGCCAAGGCATAGGATTAAATGCTCATCACGTAGACTCCTTCTTCTTTCCATTCCCTATAATGAATTACAAAGGTGAGAATCACATGCGGTATCAAATATCCATAAGAAAGAATTGGTAGTTAAATGCACTTTAATGAAGTATATGTCCTTTCTAAGAGTTGCAAGATATTCCTAGAAATTTCACTTCTAATGGCCCATCTCACCACAATAGAAACAAGTGGCATCCTTTTTATTCTTTTTTTTATTATTGACCCCATCGAACAATTTTAATGCTCTCTTTCACTTTGAAGAAGTGATTTTCTTCTTTTTACTATTGGAATATTGCCCTACAAGCTAATTAGATTTGTATGTAAATTACTTCACTTGTGATATAATCTTGATTGAATGATATTTATTATATGCTCATCTAATGCTCAATATTACTTCATTAGCATTTGAATAAAGCTCCTAGATCACCAAGACTATAGGACTTGGTCATGCATATGGTGGTGATCATGGAATAAGTCTTACATGATCATGATCTCAAATCTTTCGAGTCATAAGATCTTACAACACAGGGCATCTAAAATTTGGATAGACTTGCACTAACAATGTATTAATCTAAGGGTTGGATATTGCTCCATTTCATGAGCAATCTTATATGAGATATGGATATATGTTAGTGGGTGTTTGTTATACAGTAAAGCACAAAAAGCCTACCAGGAGAATCCATTAGATAATTAAAGTGGCAAGTCAGTGGTGACAAGTTCTTCTACTTACGCTAGTGCATATAATTAGTCATTTGACGTACGAATTCATGATAACCTTATGTTTAGGTCCTAATGCTTTGAGTCGTATTTAGTCACCTAGTAGGCCATTCGGGTAGAGATTAGGCATAAGCTATTTACACATGGAGGTTTGTAAGATCCAAGATAGGATCAGACTCCTCATCTTTATAGAGAGCGAATGCATCTCTTATGTATTCTATAATGATCGATTCTAAGAAATTCTTGCACAAGGTAGTATGACAATTTAGGAAAGAAGTTTTCCAAAGATGACGTCATAAAATGGAATCAAACACTAGGAACAGAGACATAGTATCAAGGCTATAAGGGAGTTGGCAAATATCTTGTCTTAGGTCTCTTTCAAGCAAAATAACTATATCTGCATGGTATGCATAGAGCTACATTGGTTCTCAAAAAGCATTCTTTTTGGCCAATTAGTTGGGCTCCATGGGCTTGAGGTTGGACATCAACCATAGAGATTAAATATTCTTCAATTAATGGAGATTAATTTAATTGAGTCGAATAGTTTAAAGGAGTTTAAACTGAAATGAATATTCGATATACAAAAGTCATAATGGTTGTGTTCCCATGTCCAATGAATGATAGAACCTAACAGGTCACACACAAAAGCCAATTGCTTTTCCCACATGATGAAGGAATTTTCTAATAGTTAGAAAATTACTCTTTATGGACTAATTTTGAGGTTGGAGAAAATTGAGGTCATTTTTGGATTGATCAATTTAATTGTTAAGTTAATCAATTAATTTAAGGAGTTAAATTAGATCAATAATTAAGGAATTAATTATTTGGTGCCACATGGCCATCAATTGATCATATTTGCTTAAAGAGTTAAGTTAACCATGACTACCTTAAACAATTAATTTAAGTTAACCATGACTATCTTAAATAGTTAAACTAATTGACTTAAGAGTTAAGCTAAAAGTCAATTAATTAAATTAAAGTATTTAATTTAATTAATGAAAGAAATATATTTTGGAGGAAAAATTCAAATGAAAGGTTCATTTGGTGTGGTAATTTAATTAATTTGAAATGCGATTTTAAATGATATTGAAATGTACATAAAATTCAAATTCATATTTGAATTGCAACTCGCCAACCTATAGGCAGGTTGGTGATCCCCCTTGAGAAAGGTGTGATGCCACCTTGGCATCACACCATCCTTATTCTATATATAGATATAAAAGGAAAGAGGGGCGGTCAATAATGCTCTATGTGAAGAATTAGATTCTCACATTTTCCCTCCAAATCTTAAGTGTTGTTTCATGTGTTGAAGCTTCAATTTCTCTCTTCTTCTTGTACCTCAAATCAATCCTTCATCTATGCAAATCTCCTACTTGTTTTCTAGCTAACATTAAGAAAATTAGGATCTATCATTGGTATGTGGATCATATTGTTAAAGACAAGATAATTGGATTGCTAGCCTTTGGAGATCTACTGTTAGGGTAGTCCATTTGGCTATTTTATTCTGAAACTTCCCTGCAGATTTTCGTGCTTAATTATTTATAATAGCTTCTCAAGGAGTTGAGAAGGTTCTATAATTTTTTTCAAAATATTTGGAGGAGTTTTGGATCTAGCCAAAGTTGCTCTAAATCACTATGCTGCTGTGTGATAGTTTTTAGAATGAAGAAGTGTTCTTCATGATTTCTTTGTTTTTGAGCAAATCAAAGTAACTCTCCTTCCAAATCTAAATCAATATAATGTTTAGATCCTTGTTAGCATGTGTAGCCTAGTTTATTTTTAGTTTTATTATTGGGTCCCTATGCTACATGTGCTTTCCAAGTGGTATCAAAGTCTAATTCATACTTTGATTTGGATTTTTCAATGATTGATTCATGTGATGGATTAATCAAAATCACCAAATTATTGATTCATATGATGTATTGGAGTGTTTGGATGATATTGTGTGTGGCTCTTTGATTGATGAATTGAAAGCATGCTAATATTTGTTTTAAGTGTTAATTCATATGATTACTATATTTTAATTCATAGCTTCAAATGTTAAATTTTGATTTGGCATTGGTTATGTTATATGTTGATATAGCATGTTGTTAATGGCCTAAAATAATTTTGGTCATTTTTGGATCCAATTGGATTGGATTCAATTGGAGGTTTTTGCAGAATGTGATTTTTACTTAAACTTGATTTTTGAAGCATCTTTGAGCAGTTGAAATTCCATTTTTAAAAGGAATTTTGAATATGGAATTTCATCTATATTGTGTGATTTTATGTTTAGGTGGTGTCCTAAAATATTTAGTGCACAAAAGTTGAACCAAAATTGACTTGACTCGATCCAAACCTCAAAATAGCGCAAGCTACCATGCCTAGCCAGGTACTGACTAGGTAGTGGATATGCCTATGGTGCACCTGCTACATGGTTGTGCGGCCTGGCTAGGGTAGCAATGCACAGTTTTGGTTTTGATGAGTTTTAAGTGTTATTTTATGTTCCTTAAGTGACCAAAAGTGTTTTATTTCACACATAATAGATGCACAAGTATTGTGCAAGTTTTCAAAATTATGTTTGATATATTTGATTGCTTTTAAAATCTTATTAAAGTTAATCTTCAATTATTGCAAAAATGAGATACATAATGGTTATGCTTATTTTTGCTTGGCCAATTAATTATTTATGAGATAAGCATTTGAATGTTGGAATTGAATGTCAATTCTTGATTTATTTATTATTCATTTAATTGTTGAATGGACAATGCATGAATGGAGATGATCATGAGCCTTCAATATTAATATTATTTATTTCAAGTTGTTGAAATATGTTGTATTAAATAGGGCTTGCACGCCTCTTTGTTCTATTTTGTAAACATTATGAGAGCATAATCACTAGGAGTGAGGATTTTTTTTCTCTTGTAAAAGTTGCAAGGAGTAAAGAAGATCCATGGAGGCTTGAAAACCTACGACTGTATAGGGATACACTCATGTAATAGTTAGGTTTAATCAACCCACTTAAAATCAACCAAGTGATGCACCTATAGCTCTAAGTGCATCACTCAATTAGGCTCATGGCCATCCTACCTAAAGAGCATGCTAGGTGTATTCACTTATTTATGCTTTCTATATCCTATTAATGTATGAGATGCATGTTTGAGATTTAGAAAACTTGAATAAGAAGATAGGTTGATGAGATCTTTGCAAGTAAGATTCTTCTACTTAGAACGTCTAAGTGCTTAATGGGTACAAATTAAAAACTGTTTTGATTAATCCATGTCTTCTCCCAATAGTATATGCTATGATGAAGCTACCGAATTTGTGTGATGGCACTCGAAGTAGGGGTCATACTTAGGAGAAAAGCTATGAGTATATACTTAGCATACGATGCACCTTTGATTTGAGGCTTCCCGCACATTAGCATTTGAAAAGGGGGATGTAGTAGATCGGTCTTGAATCAAAGTTTGATTAGTAGGTTTGGTTTAACACTTAGTAGCATATATTCACTTGAAGTGCAATGTCTATATAAAAAGTGAGGTAAAATATATCAAAAGTTGCATGAAATACAATTAGCAAGTGTTGCTTACCTCTCGATTATTTATGGATGGCACTCAAAGTGAGGGGTCTACTTACAAGCCTGTAGGATCTTGATTCTTACTAGAAAATATGATTTCTCAAATTCTTCTAGGGGGTAAAGGATTTGATAATGAACATGTTATTTTTATATAAAAAATTCAATCACATGCTTATATTCTCTTTTTCTCCTTTGAGGATTTATGAAATCTCAAGAATGGCTTAAGCATCCCCTTAGTGTTATGTATAAACTAATTGGGCCAAACTTCCACAATTGACTTAACCTCAAAATCATTCTAGATTCTAAGATGCGGATACATGTCCTATATTAAGGTGCTTCTAAACCCATAAGGATGAAAATAGATCAAGAGACATGTGAAAAGTTCATGAATTAGGTTCAAGATCGTCCTATCCCATAGTCTCATAATGGCATCTACAAACTTTAACATTCTTAAGGACACATAAATAGTATCTTGGTTTAAACTTACAAGAGTTGTAATGCAAACAAGGTATGAGAAGTTCATGTTGTCAAAGGAGATTTTTCAAGCGAGGATAGATAAGAAGTCATGCGTCATTAACTATGGTCAAAAGATGATTAGGCTTGGAAAAACTTTTCAACTTGGACATAATCATGGACAATGATTTCCATGAGGATTTAATCGTCACATTCTTGCTGAATTTTATTGATCAAAGTATTAACCTAGAAGAAGACTACCATGACGAAGGCAAACCTTTGACACTTGTTTTCTCCTCCAAGTCTATGGGCCCTAAAGGTGTTAGAAAATGAGAAAAAA
Organism: Jacaranda copaia; assembly: GCA_014898725.1. Taxonomy (NCBI): domain Eukaryota; kingdom Viridiplantae; phylum Streptophyta; class Magnoliopsida; order Lamiales; family Bignoniaceae; genus Jacaranda; species Jacaranda copaia. Next base: position 1,359,926 of record JACGDI010004059.1, read on the forward strand.
GGAAGAAAAGTTATTCCTCTAAGGGATAACAACCATTTAAGGTATCCGACAGAGTCAAGAAGGTTATAGAGAAAATAGTCGATATTACTTGTTTTTACTTTGTCGAGATAGGACATTAGAAGTGGTATTGCAAGGAATACCTCGCAACCTTTGAGAAGGGTTTGTACTTTATTGAAATGTATTTAAGGATAAATTCTTCCTTGTGGATATATGATATTGCATGTGGCTCTTTTCTTTGTAAGTTGTTACAACAAATAGAAAAGAAAAATAAAACTAAGTGATGGGGATATGATCAAACACCTTGGCAAAGGGCAAAAGTTGCAACTTAATCTGAAGGCGTATAATAAGTTGACTTAAGGAATTTCATAATTGTATAAAACCATTGTTATTATGTACCATATGTTGTTGAGAACATTATTTTAATTCCCATTTTTTGGATAGTAAAGGATTTGATCCTTCTGTATCAAATAGGAGATTGAACGCATTAAAATGGATTATTTAGTTGCTTATTGTACACTTAACAAAGAATTATACATATTGGATTCCTAACAATCACTAATGCACCTTCAGCAAAGTAAGAAAATTAGATAACCAAAAAGATGCCATTTTATGGCATGCAAGACTTGGGCATATTTTCAAATATAGGATGAACAAGTTAAAAGCTCTTAAAAAACCAAACATTAGTGGCATTGAGGACCTTCCTACTTGTAAATCTTGTTTGAAGGGAAAAATTACCATGGTTCCTTTTATAGGACAATCAGAGTGGACTACAAGTCCTTTGGATTTGATCCATACAGATATTTGTGGCCTATTAAAAGTTAGTAGGAGAAGAGATTATTCATACTTCATAACCATCACTGATAGTCAGTTCAAACATATGTATCTTATGAAGTACAAGTCTAAAGCCTTTGAAAAGTTCAAAGTATATTGGTATGAAGTAGAAAAGCAAAAGGCATTTAGTATTAAAGCTATTCAATTGGATCGAAGAAGAGAAAACTTAAGTACCGAATTCTTGGATTATCTAAAGGAGAATGGGATTCTCTCTCAACGAAATCCACCTGGCACAACCTATACAATGGAGTAGCCAAAAGAAAAAACTATACCTTGCTGGACGTGATACGTTCCATTATGAGCTTCTTCAATGTGCCAATATCCTTCTGAGGATTTACCCTATAGACATCGGCAAAGTTACTAAGTATAGTACCTTCAAAGTCAATACCTAAGATGTTGTATGAGATATGATAAGATAAATCACTCTCCTGCCATTATATAAAGGTTTAAGGGTCTCTCACCTATATAAGATGGCTAGTAGGAGATAAGTTGGATAACAGATCCATCTTATGCAAGTTGTGGGATACCCAAGAGAATCTTTAGGTTATTACTTTTATGATCCTTTAGAATGAAAGGTATTTTGTTTCAAGAAACGCTACCTTTCTAGAAAAGAAATTTCTATTAGATAGAAAAGGTGTTGATGTTGAACTTGATAAGGTTCAAGATGATCATTAAATCCCATAAAAATGTAGAAATACATAAATATTGAAAAGCCTTACACACAACCTCCAATAAGGTCGGATCAGATCAAAAAGGAACCCGAAAGGTTCAAATTCTTTCATGAGATAAGCTAATCGGATAGTAATCTGAAGACCTATGAAGAAGTTATGTTGGATATAAACTCAGGACAGTGACTTGATGCTATGAAATCCAAAATGGACTTCACGTACTTTGATAGATCCACCAAGGAGAATAGTTCTCATTAGTTGTAAATGGATCATAAGCAAAAGCTAGGAGTTGATAGAGACGTAATGACCTTTAAGGTGCAACTAGTAGCAAGAGTTTACACTCTAAGATTCAGCATTCACTTTAAGGAAACATTTGCACCGATCATAATGCCTAAGTGTATTCAGATTTTACTTGCCATAGTTGTAAATTATGACTATAAGACATGGTAAATGAATATGAAAACCACTTTCCTCAATGGAAACATTGAAGAAATCTATATGGAGCAACCACAAGGTTTTACATCCAAAGGAAGTGAGCAAAAGAGTTGCAAACTTCAAAAATCTATTCATGGACTCAAACATGCATCCCGAAATTAGGATACACATTTTGATTAAAAAGTCAAATCATTTAGCTTTGTCAAAAATATGTATGAACTTTGTGTGTATAAAAGGGCTGGTTAGGAACTTTGTGTGTATAAAAGGGCTGGTTAGAGTTGTGTGCAATTCATTGTACTTTATATCAATGACAATTGTCTCATTAGGAATGAGGTAGGAATATTAAAGTGCACTAAAATAGGTTATCTACGCAATTCTTCTGGAAAGATTTCAAAAAACATCCTATGTATTAGGAATACGTACCTATAGAGATTTATCAGGGAGGATGCTGGGGCTTTTCCAAATCCTATACATTGACAAGATACTAATTTAGTATAGAAGAATCCAAAATGGGATTCCTCCCAATAAGACAAAATCTTCATCTTTCAAAGTCTATGGCCTTCTAAGACTAATAACGAGAGACACAAAATGTCCCACATATCTTATACATCCACTATAGGGAGCATATTGTATGCCGTTCAATGTACAAAACTAGATTTAGTACAAACTCTAAGTGTTACGAGTAATTTCCAATTCAATCCCAGTGAATATCACTAGATGGCTGATAAAACAATCCTCAAGTACTTGAGAAAGACTAAGGACTTGTTTTTAATATAGGGCAATAGAGATTTAAACTCATGGGGTTTTTAGATTCTAGTTTTTAATTAATATAGATGGCCTAAAATCCACTTTTAAATTCATATTTTTGCCTTAATGGCGGTATGGTGAGTTTAAAGAGTTCCAAACAAGATACCACAACTGAGATTACCATTGAGTTGAAATAATTTGTGGTTTTGAAAACCACAAAGGAAGGTGTTTGGATAGAAAACTCATCCAAGAGTTAGATATAGTACCTAACGTGCATAAACATACGATTATCTTTGGAAGATAATTTTGGACTTGAGCTAAGATCTTATTAGTGTCTAAATAGAAAAAAGCATTATCACTTGATCTATGATATTAATTGATAGAGGCGACAACTAAGTGGATAAATTTACCTCAAAGAGAATATAGCAGAATTACTGTCTAAACCCCTAAATGAAAATGGTCTTTGAAGGACATCTTAAGAAGATAGGTCTTAAGACTATGGGTAATTGGCTTTAGAGAAAGTGAGAGATTATTGGAAGAGTGCCCTACAATTACATTGGCATATAAACTATTTCACTTGGGAAACAATCTTAATTGAATGATATTTATTATATGTTCATTTTTATCTTATGCTCATTATTACTTCACCAGCATTTAGATGAAGCTCTTTATCATACAAAACTATGAGACTTGGTCATGCACTAGGTGGTGAACATGGAATAAGTCTCACACGATTGTGATTTTAAATATTCTAAGTTTAGGATCTTACAAGATAGAACATCTAAAATCTAAATAAACTTACACTAACAAAGCATAAATCTAAGGGATAGGTGTTGCTCCATTCAATGGGCAACCTCATATGAGATGTGTATGCATATTAGTAGGTACTTGTTAGAGAACAAGGTACTGAGGGCCCTCTCAAAGAATCCATTAGATAGCCAAAGTGGCAAGTCCTTCAACTTACACTAGTAGATTTAATTAATCCTTTGACTTGAGGATTCATGATAACCTTATGTTTAGGTCCTCATGCTTTGACTCTTTCTTGGCCACCTGGCGGGCCATTCATGTAGAAATTGAGCATGAGATACTTAGACATAGAGGTTTTTGAGATTTAAGATAGGATCTGACTCCTCGTCTTTGTGGAGGGTAAGTGCATCTTTTACATATTCTATAATAATTTATTACAAGAAATTCTTGCGCAAGGTCGTATAACAATTTGGAAAAAAAGTTTTCAAAAGATGAGATTATAAAGTGGAATCAAACATTAGGAATAGAGATATAGTATTGAGGCTATTAGAGAGTTGGCAAATATCTTACCCTAGGCCACTTTCAGGAGATAGGAGATGGAAAGACCGTATCATGGTACGCATAGAGCTATAATGGTTCTTCCAAAGCATTTATATCAATCACATAGTTGGGCTCCATAGGCTTGAGGTTGGACATCGACCATAGAGATTGTGTATTCTTCAATTAGTGAAGATTAATTGAATTGAGACATTAGTTTAAAGAAGTTTAAACTAAAATGAATATTCGATATTCAAAAGTCACAATAGTTGTGAGCACATGTCCAATAAATGGTAAAACCCAACAGGTGGCACACAAAGGCCAATTGCATTTCCTACATGATGAAAAATATTCTAATAGTTAGAAAATTACTCCTTGTGGACCAATTTTGAGGTTAGAGAAAATTGAGGTCATTTTTTGCTTGATCAGTTTAATTGTTAAGTTGATAAGCTAATTTAAGGAGTTAAATTATACTAATATAATTAAGGAGTTAATTATTTGGTATCACATGACTATCAATTGGTCAAGTTAGTTTAAAGAGTTAAGTTAACCATGAGTAGCTATAATAGTTAAGCTAATGACTTAAGAGTTAAGTCAAAAGTAAATTAATTAAATTAAAGTGTTTAATTTAATTAATGAGAGAAATCTATTTTGGAGGAAAAATTTAAAGAAAAGGTTCATTTAGCATGGCAGTTTAATTGATTTGAAATGAGATTTCAAATGTAATTGAAATGCACATAAAATTTAAATTCACATTTGAATTGCAACTTGCCAACTTGCAAGGCAAGTTGGTAGTCCCCCTTGAAGAAGGTGTGATACCACCTTGGCATCACACCATCCTCACTCTATATATAGATATATATAGAAAGAGAGGGGCGGCTAATGATGCTCCATGTGAAGAATTAGATTTTGTCTCATTTTCACTCTAAATCTCAAGTATTGCCTTATGTGTTAAAGTTTCACTTTCTCTCTTCTTCTCCTACCTCGAATCATGCCTTCATCTCTGCAAATATTCTTGTTGTTTTCTAGTTGACATTAAGGATATTAGAATCTAGCATTGGTATGTGGATCATATTGTTAAAGGCAAGACAATTGGATTGCTGCTAGCCTTTGGAGATCCATTGTCAGGGTGATATGTTTGGTGATTTTATTCAAGCACTTCCCTGATGGTTTTTGAGATAAATTTTCTATAGTAGCTTCATCAAGGGGTTGAGAAGGTTTTGTTACTTTTTTGGAATTTTGGAGGAGTTTGGGTTGGGCAAAAATTTCTCCAAGTCCACTGTGTTACTACATGACAGTTTCTGGATTGAAGAAGTGTTCTTCATCATTTCCTTGTTTTTAACCAAATCAAGGTAACTCTCCTTCCAAATCTGAATCAATAGCATGTTTAGATCCTTGTTAGCATGTGTAGCCTAGTTTATTTTTAGTTTTATTATTGGATCTTACTACTACATGTGCCTCACTTACATCTTTTCTTCTTTCCCTTTGGGCCTTTAGATTTGGAAAAGAAAGCAAAAATTAAAGGTTATCCTTTTTCTTAGTTGACTCAACCGTCACTAACATATTGACCAATTTATTGATCATGACTTTTTTTTTGAACATGTTAAAGTTCATCACGAATTGGTCAAAAGAGCTAGGCAAGGATTGAAGAATCAAATCCACATAGAGATTGTTGTCCATAACTACTTCCAAAGTACCAAGCTTCTCAATAAGCCTAATCATTTTAAACCCATGATCATAGACACTAGACCCCTCCACCATCCTAGTCCAAAAGAACTCCCTTGAGTACATGTACCTCTTATAGCAAAAATATCCAATATTATTTTGAATTACGTACATAACTTTTATCCATCAAAATTATGTGGAATGACAAAGATTAGATAGGCCAAAACTAAAACATGCACCAAAGTGGCGCCTAGGAAACCTTCTCAGTGGGTTGCCATCTAGCCACCTAGCTAAGCACACACACAGCGTGCTCGTGCTCGGGTAGGCTAGCAGCACCCTTCCAGCTGGGTACCTTTGGCACCATTTTGTGCTTTTTCTTGTTTTGCCATCTCCAATCACTAGGACACTTCCATATCATCATTTTATCAATATTTTGACTAATTTCTAAATTCTAAACACTTTAAGAATTGAAAATTAAAGTGCTCAAATATGTTTCAAAAATCAAATCTATGTGAGAATCAACATCTCCTAAAATCACCAATAAACTCCAATCCAATTAGATCCAAAAATAGCCAAAACACATTAAAGCTATAATTAACATGTTATATCAACATATAACATCATCCAATGTTAAATCAACATTTAACATCATACGATTTAAGTCAAAATCATGCTAACATATGAAATAACACTTAAACCACATATTAGCATATTTCAATTCAACACATAAAAAGTTACATACAAAATCATCCAAATACTTAAATTCATCAATTGAATCAAGTGTTAGGATATCTAGAATCAATTCATCAAATGAACCAATTCACTAAAATCCCTATTTATGCATGAAAATGGCTCCGATACCACTTGAAATATGGAGATGGATTGGTATCCAAATAGTAAAACAAAATTAGGCAAAAATAAAACCAATCATCTGATTCCAATGATCAAAATCATGCACTAAATAAGGATTAGAGGGGCACACCAAATCACCTCTGGAACAACAAGCTTGTGACCAAAAATCACTAAAAATCTCAGCTTCTAAATCGCTCAATCAATCTACCGAAATGAGCTACAAAATGGTTCACCAATGAATTTTTAATTTCCCTAAGTGTGGAACCTCTAATGTAAAGTCCACACACCTAGGATAAGACCTCAATCAACCTCACTTTTGCTAGATAAAGAGAAGAAGATGGTGATGGTAGGAGTGACAATTTTGGAGGAGAGAGTGATGAGAGAATTTTTGGTGTAATTATTCAACACATGAATTATATCACACTTTTAGGGAGAAAATGTGAGAAATGCCAACTAGCACCAATTGGCCGGCCACATGTCATATATATAGGAGGTGATGGAAGATCTTAGATGCTTCTATCACACCTTCCATGCATGTTGGCCAACTTGCCAACTTGTGTGTGCATTTACATTTCAATTAATATTTGCATTTCATCTCATGAAATAAAATGCTAATTAACTTAATGCAAATGGACTCTTCTATTTGATTTCCCTCCAAAACTCAAATTCTTAATTCAATTAAATTAACTCTTTAATTTAATTAATGTAACTCAACTCCTTAAGTTTAATTAGAGTTAACTTAATTCCTTAAGTTAATTTGACTAGTTAATTATCTTATGGCACCGATTAAATTAACACCTTAATTTAATTAGCCTAATTTAACTCTTTAAATTATTCAAATTAGGTTAACACTTAAATTAATCAAACCAAAAATGACCAATTAAAATAATTAATCATTTCTCTCTCCAAAAATGCCTAGTCATGAATTTTCTAACTGTTTAGAAAATTCCTCATATCAAATAAGTGTTTTCTTTGGATTTTGTGTGTGACCTATTAGGTTCATCCATTCATTGGACATAGGCTCATAACTCTTTATAATATTTTGAACATTAAAATATTTGAATTAGTTTAAACTCATTTAAACTAATAACTTTTTCAATTAATCTCCTATTAATTGAAGAGTACTCAATCTCCATGGTCGATGTTTAGAAACAAACCCTTGGAGCCCAACTACTAGGATGAATGAATTATATATAATGAACTATTATAGCTTACGCTTACCACGTAAATACAGTCCTTCTATCTCCTATCTCCCAAAAAAAGCCCAAGGCAAGATATTTATTGGCTCCTTAGTAGTCTCAATAACTATGTCTCTTTATCTAAGGTTCAATTCCTCTTTATGACCTGAACCTTGGAAAACACCTTCTCCAAATTATCATACTCCTTGCACAAGAAATTCTTGAAATCGATCATTATAGAATACATAAGAGATGCACTTGTTCTTCACAACAACAAAAAGATAGATCCTATCATGGATCACAGAAACATCCATACTTAGGTAGCTTATGCCTAACCTAAGCCTTGGGTGACACGCTATGTGATCAGGGTAAAATTAAAGCACAAGGACCTAAATACAAGATTACTATAGAACCTTAAGTTAGAAGACTAATTATAAGTATTGTCGTAACTCATAAGCTTGAGAACTTGCCATTATCGACATGCCACTACAGTTATCTAGTGGTTTCTCTTGGTAGGTCCCACTAACATATATCCATATCTCACTTAGATTTTCCATGAAATAGAGTAATATTCGACCCTTGATATGCATTACTAGTGCAAATCTATCTAAATCTTTGATGCCCTATTTTATAAGATTTTATGACTTGAAATACTTTAAAATCACAATTGTAGAGACTTGTTTCATGATCACCATCATATGTGTGACTAAGTTTCGTAGTCTAGTATAATTTAAGGGCTTCAACCAAATATAAATGAAGTACAAAGAGCATAAGATAAAGACAACCATTTAATAAGAATATAATTCAATTAAGATTGTATCATAAGATGAGTAGTTTTACATGCTAATCTAATTGGCTTGTGGGGGCACTATTCCAATAAGATAAACTTTGCTCACTCAAATTAAATTTTCTCGAGACCTACCACATTGGGACTATCATACGATCACCTTTAGGGGCTCTCACGAAGAAGTCTAGGAGTGGCAATTTTCAACATAACACGATAATAGGATACCAATCAACATGATATTATTAGGTTTGCGTTGTGGGTTATCGGGTTGGGTCGATATAAGGTCGACATGATAAGCCACACAAAAATTTTATGCTGGTTCAGGTTGTGTTTTAGGTTACCTGATAAACATGATAATTTTATCGGGTAACCTACCAACTTGGTACAACCCAACCTAACCTGATATAACCCAATTCAAATATTTAGGAAAGGAAGAAAAAATATACACGTGTGCATATGTTTTATGAATCAATACATTTGTGCACTTATTCTTTGGCCCAAACCTTAACTGGAAGAATGAAATGGCAATGAAGAGATATAGTTGAAATAAGAAATTAGAATATGTTATGCTTTTTGCATTTTTAATTAATGACTTGAAGTTAGTTTTAAGCAATTTAATTCTAAATTAGTTTATGATGAACTAAATATTACTATTGTTGATATTGTATAGGAAATTACATGAAGTTCAATTATTAAATTGCTTCATGATACAAAAAATGGGCTATTGGAGTATAAGGTTGACTTTTTTTAAATTTTAGGATAAGTTGAGTTTTTCAAAAATCTTGGTATAAGTTGATTCTTTTGTTAAAATTTTAAATTAAATATAAAATATTGTAGGTTTTTTAAATGAATTATTAATAAAAGAATAATCACCAATTGAAATGGGTCGGATTCAGGTTGACATGAAAACATTTAGATTGGGTTCAAGTTGAGGTTTATTGGATTGAGTATTTTTTAGGTTGGGTTCGGATTGACAAGATTGCCACCTCTAAGAACCACTCACTTTTTTGAACTTTTTCGTAGGATGAAAAATAAGGATTGAGAACTTTTCGACTAAGATGGGCAGTGATGTAGTGGAAACTCGCCTCTGAGGCAGTAGTTGATGTGCTTAATAAAGGTAAGTGGAAAAGGTTGTCAAAGTTGGTGAATGAGGGTTGTTGTTAATAGCATCTCATAAGGATGATAAAAGCATATATTAGAGAAAAAGCGTTCGAAATTAGTTAGGTCGAGCAAACTCCAACGCCATTAAGAATGGCCTTAACCTTAAAGGTAATAAGAAACCTATGGCCATGCTAGAGCTCAGCCAGATGCATAATAAGGAAATTTTCAGGGGTTCAATGCATACAGTCATCTTTTTTGAGTTGAATAAGCTCAACGTATGAGGGATATAGTACTAGGCTCGGGCATATGCTAGTTTGGCCTCTGTGATGATGGATTTGGTGTCAGTATGGAAGGCTTAGGCTTTGTAGGAAGTCTGCTTTTTGTAGAGGTTGAGGATCTTAGCCATCGATTGGCCAAAGAGGTTGCCCTACTGGAACTAATTAATTCTTCCGCTAACCTAAGGGGGTTGATTCCCAACTCTACTAGGGGATTCTCAATTCCTAGAGTTTGTAGCTCACTCTTGACCCTCAAATCCTCCCTAGCCTTGACGCCTCTTTGGCCAAGGCCTCCACAAACTTAGCCCAATTGTCCTCATTACCTATTATGTCAACCTCAGCGCCACTTATTTGGTTGACGTCAAACTACCGAGACTCTCAGCTCTCTGCTAAAGTATTCTTTAACTTGAACCTCTCTTGAAAGCAAGTAAGGTACTAGGATCCAATTATCAAAACTTCAAAAGTATGAAATTAACTAGTGCTTACAAGCATAACAAGGATCAATTCATGCTAAGGATTCAAATTTGGTGAGAGCATTACCTTGAAAAGCAAAATCCAAGGAAAGACATGTGAACTCGTCACAGTTTGCCAAATTAGATTGTGTGCAGGTCGATCTCCAAAACAAGCAAACTCTTTTGTTTGTCTTTATTGTTATAATCCACACACCAATTAGATCTTTCAAAATCTCTAGTCTATAAGTTGGAGTAAGACCAAAGATACAATAATAGTGGAGGTTGATTTTAGGTTGGAAGAAGAAGAAGAGAGAAAGCTTTCAACACATGAATGTAATGCTTGTAAGGGGTTTTAGGAGGGAAATTGCAAAGAATCTAACTCATCACAAATGGTGTGATGCTCTTGGCCGATCCTCTCTCTATATCTATATATTGATGTTAAATGGAGTGATGCCAAGGTGGCATCACACATTCCATGAGGAGGGGTGGCCAAGTGGAGGTGCCAAGGTGGAAAATTAAATTCAATTCTCATTTGAATTTCATGTGCATTTTAATTACATTTGAAATCTAATTCTAAATTAATTAAGATGCTAATTCAAATGAATACTTTATTTGAATTTACTCTCCAAAATTCATTCTTCCCATTAATTAAATTAAACTCTCCAATTTAATTAATTATCATTTGACTTAACTCTTTAAGTCAAACTAGCTTAACTTTTAAAGCTCAATTTGTTAACTTAACTCTTTAAGTTAACTTGGCCAATTAATGGTCATGTTAGCACCAAATAATTAACTCTTTCATTATTGGTCTAATTAACTCTTTAAATTAATTGATTAATTTAACACTTAAATTAATCAAGCCAAAAATGACCTTCAAAATTGGCACCATAAAATCGGTCCATTAGGAGTTGATGTTCTAACATTTAGAAACTTTTCTCTATTAGTTAGGAAGGTAATTGGATTTTGTGTGTGATCTAATAAATTCTACCATTCATTAGATATGGGCTCACAACTCCTTGTGACTTTTGAATATCTTATATTTGTTTTAGTTTGAAACTCCTTTTAAACTAATCGACTCAATTTAATTAATTTTATTAATTAAAGAGTAACGAATCTCCATGGTTGATGTCCAACCTCAAGCCCATGGAGCCTAACTAATTGGCCAAAATGAATATTCTGGAAAACCATCATTGCTCTAGCGCTCCATGCAAATATACCCATTTAGTCTTCTACCTTCCAAAAGATGCCTAGGGTAAAATATTTGTCAGCTCTCAAATAGCCTTGATACTATGTCTCTATTCTCAATGTTTAATCCCATTGTGTGACCTCACCTTTGGAAAATTCCTTTTCCAAATTATCACATCACCTTACAATGGATTTCTATGAATCGATTATTATAGAATACATAAGAGATACATTCGCCCTTCACAACAACGATGAGTCAAATTCTATCTTGGATCTCATAAACCTCCATGCCAAGTAGCTCATACTTAATTTTAATCCGAAAAACCCACTAGGTGGTCAAGGAAAATTCAAAGCATGAGAACCAAGCATAACGTTAGCATGGATCCTCAAGTCAAATAACTAATAATATGCGCTAACATAAGTAAGAGAACTAGCCACTACCGACTTGCCACTACGGCTAACTAATGGATTCTCCAATGGGTCTTCAATGCCTTGTTCTCTAACAAGCACCCACTAACATGCACTCATATCTCATATAGTTTCTCATAGAATAGAGTAATTTCCAACTCTTAGATTTATGTATCATTAGTGCAAGTCTATTCAGATCTTAGATGCCTTGTCTTTTAAGATCCTATGACTTGAAAGATTTAAGACCATGACTATGTGAGACTTATTCCATGGTCACCAAATCAAGTCCCATAGTCATAGATGATATAAGGGCTTCATCCAAATGCAGTGAAGTGAAATAAAGCATAAGATGAAGATGGACATATAAAGAATATCATTCAATCAAGATAATTTTATAAGAAAATAGCTTTGACAAGGCCGATCTCATTGGCTTGTAGGGCAATATTCCAACACCACTATCCTCATTCATCCTTGCTATCTTACTATCACTATCCAAGTTTATTGAGAAGGGATGAGAAGAAAAAACATAGAGAAGATCAAACACAAAAGAGGGGAATGAGAGTTACCGAATATTTTGAGTTCAAAGAATAAAAGTGCTTGCAACTTGATCTTAGAGCTTAGGGATTAACTTGAAAGTAGAGAGAGTGGAGAATTTCAAAAGTGAGGATGCAAAAATGACCATGCCCACAATACATAGTGGGCACTTTAAGAACACCAGCTATTATGGGTAATCGATTGTTAGGTATTTAATAGCCAGTTGTCGATCAATCACACACTCAATTTTTCTTAACAAAAATAATTCAACTCCCTGAAGCATCAAACAAGTTTCTTATAGAGTCACGACATGGGCCTGGGCTTGAGAGTTGAGTTAGAGACTCCATTAGTTCTCAACTTCTCTTTGCAAAAACTTATAGAGTAGGGTAGGAAAGCAGATGTTACACCCCCACAGTTGGGTCAACCTCTCGACAATAGCAAAACCAACCTCTATAGAAAAAAACTGACTTCATTGGCATTGATAGAAATCTGAGGGATCAAAGGTTGGACACTGCATTAAGATCAAAGGCTAAAGATTAAGTGCTAACTTAGCTCTAGGAATGACATAAGAGAAGATTTACTGCATTTAATGCTGTCTCCTCTGGGACATCTTCTGCATCAAATAAAAAAACATGTGCCACACCACCCTAACATACTATGCACCAGAATTACATTTTCCTAGTCAAAGAAAGCAAAAAGACCATAACTACCCATAAGAGGAAGACTTAGATAACTCTGTGGGGTAGAGTAGAAAGGTAAAATCGACCCTTGGATACATGACGATAAATCTCCATGTCAAAACCTAGATTCAGGTACACAATAAACACACCCCAAAAGTGCTTATATTACATATCTTCTATTAGATCAACTCGATATTGACTTAAGCACGGGAGTATTTGAATAATGCCCCGCAACCAATTAGATTGACATGCAAACTATTTCACTTATGATACAATCTTGATTGAATAATGTTCATTAGAAATGACCATTTTTTTCTTATGCTTATATTACTTCACTAGCATTTGGTTGAAACTCTTAGATCACATAAGACTATGTAACTTGATCACGCATTGGGTGGTGATCATGAAACAAGTCTTACATGATCATGATCTTAAATATCCCAAATCTTAGAATCTTATGAGATAATGCATCTAAGATTTAGATAGATGCATAAATCCAAGGTTTGGATATTGCTTCATTTCATGAGCAAACCATGCGAGACATAAGTACATGTTAACGGGTACTTGTTAGAGAACAAGTTTATTAAAGGCCCACCTGGAGAATCTACTAGGTAGTCACAGTGGCAAGTTCTCTAGCGTATGCTAGTGCACATAATTAGTCCTTTGACTTGATGATCCATGGTAACCTTTTATTTATGTCTTTATGCTTTGACTCTTTTTTTACCATTTAGTGGGTCTTTTGAGTTGAGGTTAGATATGGCTACTTAAACTTGGAGGTTTTTGAGATTCAAGATGGGATCCAACTCTCATAATTGTGAATGATAGGTGCATTACATATGCATTCTATAATGATCGATTCTAACTAATTCTTATGCAAAGGAGTATGACCATTTGGAAAAAATGTTTTCCAAAGATAAGGTCATAAAGAGGAATCAAATATTGGGAATAGAAACATAGTATCGAGGCTATTAAGATGCCAACAAATATCTTACCTTAAGCCTCTTTGGGAGATAAGAGATAGAATGACCGTATTTGCATGGTAAGTGTAAAGCTAGAATGGTTTTCTAAGAGCATTCATTTCGGCTAATTAGTTGAGCTTTACAAGCTTCGGGTTGGACATTAACCATGGAGATTGAGTACTCTTCAATTAATAAGATTAATTGAATTGAGTCATTAGTTTAAAAGAATTTAGACTAATGCGAATATTTTGATATTTTATAAATCACAAGAGTTGTGAGCTCATGTCCAATGAATGGTAGAACCTAATAGGTTGTACACGAAAGCTAATTGGAAATCCTACTTGATGAAGGGAAATTATTTAAGATTTAGAAAGATTCCACCTTAATCAATTTTTGGAGGGAGATGGTTGACTAAATTGTTAGTCATTTTTGCTTAATCAATTTAATTTTTAAATTGATATATATAATTTAAGAGTTAAATTAGACCAATTAAATTAAGCAGTTAATTTAATTGGTGTCACATGACTATTTAATTGGTTTCACATGACTATCAATTGGTCAAGTTAACTTAAGGAGTTAACACTTTCTTGATTAATAAGTTAAGCTAATTAACTTAAGAGTTAAGTTAAAAGTTAATTAATTAAATTAAAGTTTTTAATTTAATTAAAATAAAAAATTAATTTTGGAGGAAAAATTCAAATGAAGAGTTCATTTGGAGTGCATTAGAATTTATTTGGATGATATTTCATGAGATGAAATGAAGATTTCAAATGAAATTCAAATGTATTATAAATGCACATGCAACTTGCTTGCAAGTTGGCACCAACCACAAGGATGGTGTAATGCCACCTAAGCATTATGCCTTCCATTCATCTATATATAGATATAGAGGATGGGGCTGCCAAGGCATGTGATTATACAAGCATTTTAGATCTAATTGTTAGATTTTCATTTTATCTCCAACTTTACATGTGTTGCCTTATGTTTTGAAACTTCACATTTTTCTCTATCTTCTACCTCTAAAATTGGCCTTTATCCTTGATCATCTCTCCTTTGTTTTCTAGCTAACATTAGAGAGAATTGGATTGTCCATTGGTATTTGGATCTTGTCATTAGAGGCAAAACCCTCGGATTGCTTGCCTTTTAGAGATCCTCTATTTAGGCATGAATTTGGAGGCATTTCTGGAGTAGCTTTTGATTTTCTGATTTGGCTAAATTTTTTACAGGATATTCATCAAGGTGTTGATGATTTTGTGTTCAAATATCAGCTGATTCAAAGGTGATTTGATTGGCCAAACATTGCCTACAAGTTGCTGTGCTAGGGGAGACTACATTGAAGAGTTCAAGCAAGTCTTCATCTCTTTGGTTAGATTTTGCTATCTAGGTAATTTTCTAGCCTAAATCCATTTTAGTAGCATGAATTAGATCCTTGGGGAGGTGTAATCAAGTTTTATTTTAGTTTTTAATTATTTTATAATTAGATCCTTAGCTTACACTTTCTTTCATAGAAGGCCATGGTTGAGTGCCCCTTAGCTAGCCTAATGTGTGTTGTGTTGTAGGTCAACCTACCCAACTGGAAGGATATTTTTTACCTTGTGAAATTCAACTTCATCATAAACTAATTGCTCTATCAATTAATTTCTATTAATTGAAGAGTACTCAATCTCTATAGTCGACATCTAACACAAGCTTATGGAGCTTAACCGATTGGATGAATTAATTGAAAGTGAATGATTACCACTTGCGATTGCTGTGCAAATATGATCCTTACATTTCCTATCTCCCAAAAAAAGCATAAGGCAAGATATTTGCTAGTTCCCTAATAGTCTTGATAACTATGGATCTATTCTTGATGTTTAATTCCTCATTATTACCTTAACTTTAGAAAGATCTTTTTACAAATTATCATATTACCTTGCTTAAGGATTTATTGAAAATGATTATTTTAGAATATATAGGAGATCAACCCATTATTCATAGACGAGCGAAATGGATTCTCTATTGAAGCTCACCAACCTTTATACTTAGGTAGCTTATACCCAACCTAAGCTACGGGCGACCCATTATGTGGTCGAAGTAAAATCAAAGCACAAGGACTTAAATACAAAGTTAATGTGGAACCTTAAGTTAAAGGATTTATTATATCCACTATTGTATGATAGAAAACTTGCCACTGCTGACGTGCCACTACAAATATGTTGTAGATTCTCTAAGTCCTTTAATAAATTTGTTTTATAACAAGCACCCACTAACATGTGTCAATGTCTAACATAGATTGTCCATGAAATGGGGCAATATCTAACTCCTTGGGATATGCATCATTAGTGCAAGTTTATCCAAATATTAGATCTTAGATGTTGTCTCATAAGATTCTATGAATAGAAATACTTAAAATCACGATGATAGAGACTTGTTTCATGATCACCATCATATGCATGACTAAATCTTACAGTCTTGTATGATTTAATAGCTTCAACCAAATGCATGTGAAGAAATCATAAATGCATAAGATGAAAATGATAATTTAATAGAATATCATTCAATCAAAATTCTTACATGAAGTAGTTCTACATGCTAATCTAATTGGCTTGCGGAGTACTATTCCAACACAAATATTGTGAATTCTTGAAAAATTTTCAATTTTATATTATGCATTTTATTAAAAATATATTGTGAATTAAAATTTTCTTTTATATAAAGTAAAATATTATATTTTCAATTATAATTATCTGAATTTGTGCATGGCATTAATTTATATTAAAAATTTGAGGTGCTCAATTTATAGTTTGGAGTTCTTTTTTCCACCCTTGATTGTTCTTACAAAACCATTAATTACCCCTTGCCCAAGAATGATAAACGAATTGTGTCCATGATTGCTTGTGAGGGAATACCTCAAGTCTATGTTTTTGAGATTTTGAAGTTGTTTTGATTTTTTAAAGATACGAGATTGGAAAATAAGATTGTAAAATAATGTGTAATGATTATAATGATGTGATGTGAGGTTGTAATTAGTTGTAATATTATTTTTAGATATGCTTTATAAATTTGTTTGATATAATGAGATTATTTTATAAGTTTTGATTTTTGGATTTGTTTAGGATTGGGAATATTTTTTAAAAAAAATTAGAATAACAGATAAATTTAATCAATTTTGTTTAATAAATTATATTTATTTTATGAATTATTTAAACAATAAAAACTTAATAATGGGCTGTGATTGGTTTTTTTATAACTAATTAATGAAAATTAAATTCCAACTAGAAAAACAACTTTTTTTTCCTTTCTTCTTTTTTTACAATCATGCATTAAAGCTCGACTGTGTCAAATGAACTCAGAATATTTAGCATATTGTAAAAAAGAAATAGAGTCTCTTTTACAAAAAAGTTTAATTAGGCCAACCAAATCTCCTTGGTCATGTACTGCATTTTATGTTAATAAACATAATGAACAAGAACATGATGCTCCTAGGTTAGTAATAAACTACAAACCACTTAATAAAGTTTTAAAATGGATTAAATATCCTATACCTAATAAAAAAGATTTTCTTGATAGGCTGTTTGATGCTAATATTTTTTCTAAATTTGATTTAAAATCTGGATATTGGCATATTCAAATCTTAGAAAAAGATAGGTTTAAAATCACTTTTAATGTTCCTTTTGGCCAATATGAATGGAATGTCATGCCATTTGGTCTTAAAAATGCTCTTTCTAAATTTCAGAAAATAATGAATGATATTTTAAACCCTTATAATAATTTTATTATTGTCTATATTGATGGTATTCTTGTGTTTTCTAATACTATAGAAAATCATTTTAAACATCTCAATATGTTTAAACAAGTTATAATTAATAGTGGACTTGTTATTTTTAAAACAAAAATGGTTTTGTTTCAATCTAAAATAAAATTTTTAGGTCATTTTATAGAAAAAGGAAAAATAATTCCTATTAATAGAAGTATTGAATTTGCTTCTAAGTTTCCTGACAAAATAACTGATAAAACACAATTACAAAGATTTTTGGGTAATCTTAATTATATATCTGCTTATTACAAAAATCTTGCTGATGATACTGTAATTCTTTATGATAGATTAAAAAAGAATCCTAAACCTTGGAGTGATAGTCATACTAGTGTTGTCGTTAGAATTAAAGAAAACGTTAAAAACTTACATTGTTTAATGCTTTCTAATCCTAATTGGGATAAAATAATAGAAATAGATACCTCTGATTTAGGATATGGAGGTATATTAAAACTGATCAATCCTAATACTAAGTAGGAAATTCTTGTTAGATTTTGTTATGGTAAATAGAATACTAGCCAAAAGAATTATGCTGTGGTTGCCAAAGAAATCTTTGCTATTGTGTTTTGAAATTTCAAGATGATTTATATAATCAATCTTTGTTATTAAAACTGATTGTCAATCTGCACAATTTATGTTTAATAAAGATTTTAAACATGATGTACCTAAATAAATGTTTGCAAGATGGCAAGCTTATCTAGCTCCTTTTGATTTCAAAATTATTTATAAAAAGGGTTCTGATAATAGTCTCCCTGATTTTTTGACTCGTGAATTTTACAGGACCAATGATACCTCATAATAGAGGAGGTGAAAGAAATCCTTTCTCTAATAGAGGAGGAAAGAGTGGTGGTAGTTCAAGTTCTTCTAATAGAACCCCAAACATACAACATGGGAAACAAAAATTGATTAATTTAGCTTCTCCTCAAGCA
>JACGDI010004059.1:1378701-1411704 GCA_014898725.1 Jacaranda copaia
TCAAAATTATTTATAAAAAGGGTTCTGATAATAGTCTCCCTGATTTTTTGACTCGTGAATTTTACAGGACCAATGATACCTCATAATAGAGGAGGTGAAAGAAATCCTTTCTCTAATAGAGGAGGAAAGAGTGGTGGTAGTTCAAGTTCTTCTAATAGAACCCCAAACATACAACATGGGAAACAAAAATTGATTAATTTAGCTTCTCCTCAAGCATCAAATGCTTTTTCTTCCAACCCAATCCAACCAAATGATCCTTTGTTTGCAGAATTTCTGCAATTTAAACAGTTTCAAGAAAGTTCTAATAAAACTTTCCCCTCCAGCTCATCTACCCTTAGTAAGCCTGAAGGATTTGATAAAACTCCTTCAAAGCCTTCTTTTGTTGATGTCACAGCTAATACCGCTTCCCCCCAGGATGAGGATGCTCTATCCACATTTGAAAAGAAAGATAATAAGGATTTAATAATGATCCTTGAATATAATGATCTTAAATGGAAACAAGATCCTTGGCTAATAATCCAACGGTATTTGGATACTGTCTCTTATACTGTTGAATCTTATAAACCCAGGTCATACTATGAGAATATTCTCATAACAACAGGTTCTTGTGAAATTTCACACTTCTTCCCCAGTTCACAGGATAAATCTATTTTTAATTTTAGTAAAATAATAATTAAGAAAATAATTTCTGTGGAAGAGTGGGGAATCTCTTCTTTTAAAGAAAAGGATTTTATAACCAAAGAAAGTAAATTGTTTTTAAGTTTAATTTTTGGGATTATATCCAGTCTTTTCACAAAGTTTTCATATATGAAAACCCGAGAAAGAAACACGCCTAGTTTATAAAGATTTGCCCAGAAGTCTTTAGGAATAATATTCCTAATTGGTTTTTTAGCTTGTGGAAGTCTCATGGACCCACACCAATTCCCTTGCCCGATATGTTCAAGCAAGCTTTCGACCAATGGGTTGAATTTTCTCCAAAAATCAAAGAAGTCGAAGCTGAGGACCAGAAGGTAACCAACAAAGCTGCAGTCTTTTTCTTTATGGAATTTTCAATCCCATGGATTTGGAAGTGGGTTCTCGAGATTGATTTTTCTGCAGAAGACAATATTCCAGGTTTCTACCAAACCTATTATATTAAATGGTGGAACAAACTACTTCAACTTGATAAAACCACTAGTAAATTAGAAGGCCAAGAGACCTTAAATGATACTTATAGGGTCATTGAACAATATAAACAATCTGCCAAGAAAAATAAACAAAAGGAAGCTTCAACAATTTTAGGAAAAGCTTCTAAAAAAATTAAAATGAAAAAAGGAAAGATTTCTAAATCAGAATTGTTAAAGGAGTTCCTTAATATGGTCCAAGAAGAATTTACAGATCAAATTGCTGAGGATGATGAAGATGTCTCATTTGCTGGAAACGACAAAAAAATAGTTTCAATGGAGACCTCTTCAAAAGCTGATAAAAATCCTTATGGCGATTTGTATCAAGACGCACAGGATCCGAATGATGAACTCAAAGACCTTAATGAGATGATAGCATCATTAAGGCGTGAGAATAAATAAAAGCAATTGTGATGTGAGTGGTGAAAGACGTCACAATTGTTGGAAAATTATTGTAATAGGATAAAAATAGTTGTCTGATTGATTGACAGACACTGTTAATTAGCTTTTGCTTTTTACTGTTACGGATTCAAAAATTTTGAAATACATACAGCATTCTTCTTTTTGCCTTTTACTGTTCAAACTCCAGGATAATATTTTCAAGTCCGTAATAGTCCTTTCTTTTCTTTTCTATTGAAGAGCCTCAATTGAATAGTTGAGCAGAGGCTTTTAGGACCAGTGTTAAAATTTTATTTCTGTTGTTTTGTAATCTGTAAAGTGTATTCTGTAAATTTTTGTAATCAATAAAATACTTGAAGCTGATTAAAGTTTCATATCTGTGGTGCTGGGGTCCCTCCAAGTATTTTCTTTTCTTTCTTTTATTTAAATTATTTGTGTTAACCCTAGCCTAATGGAAGGCTAAGGGATTTTGTGTTAAACAACTATGAGTTAGATACTTTCTCTGAGCATGTGGCCATTTTAGAATAGACTTGTATTGAAGGGTTTGGATTTTGAACTGGATTATCCAAGCAGGTTTCATAATTTAATAGTCTTCCATGTATCTCTTAGATTGCCCTATTTGTTGCCCGCTGAGCCGTGTGGAAGGCGTTAGGGTGTTGTGTTGGGGTGTATGTTTGGAAGCATGAGTTGACTGTTGAGTTGTTGAGTAATTTATTTCATGTGTATCAACTATATGTTGGTGTTTGTGAATCCGTTTGAAATCCAGTCCTCCCGCATAGGATCCTGCCCCCTTATGGTATCAGAGCCATGTATTGGAGATTGTATATTTTTCTTGTTGTTTAACACTTTTCCTAAAAATGAATTTTCTTAAAGGAAAATCTTCTTCAGTTAAAAATACTGTTTTGGAAGAAACGGATCTTCCTAAAAATATTGATCTTCTTAATAAATGGACTATTCCTAAGGTAGATCCAAAGGTAATTTATAAAATGGGTACTTTTGGAAAAATTGGTTTAAAACAGATTGTTAAAACCACTGAGGAGTTTGTTTCTCTTAGTTCTGATGATATTACTTTACAATTGTTGCACAGATCTGATATTGATATATATAGATCTGAATATTGTTTTCTTCATATTGGTTTAATTCAAGTTGCATTTAAACCACTTACTCTTCATAATTTACCTGATAGTTTTGTTGCTATTTTGCGTGATGCTCGTAATTTAAATTGGAAGCATTCACTTATGGGCATAATACAGTCTAGCCTGGCACATGGTCTAGTTTATTTTGATGTTTTTCCAAATTTGCAATTATCTTTGTCTGATGTGCATATTTTACATTCTGTAACTTTGAATGTTAAGTTGCATGGTTATAATTATATGCCAAATATTGAAACAATTTGTATTTGTTATAAGATTTATTCTAAACCACTTTATACTTTAAATCCTGAGTGTAAAATAATAAATAAGAATGTTAATGAAACAATTTTAATTGAAACTAATTTTAATAAGTCACATATAACTACACGTAGACCTATTAAATGGGATGAGGTCAAATTGCCTAATAATTGGTTAATAGAAAAAACTGTTCCAACTCAACCTGTAATACAGACAGAGGTTAGTCAAATAATTCAAACTCCAGATGGAGATGTTTCAATACAATTTAGGTCAAATAATAATAATAATAATAATTTAATAAGATCTAGTAAATCGGTTAGATCTTCATTTTCTTATATTGATCTGTTAGATAATACCCTTGATAGCCCAAGACTTTTTAGATCTTCAATTTCACAGGTTAATGAACCAACTTTTGAAAATAGAAAAGATAATAATCTTGGCACTAGATTTGATAGGTTAAAAATTAATTCTTCTAATTTTGTTCATGGGTTTAATATTCAAGAAAACAACAATGATGATAATGATAGTGATGATACTATTAAACCAACTGAATCTAATATGAATTTTTCTGCACGAAATATTTGTATTTAAAATAAAATATTTTAAATGACTAGTAAAAAATTTGATTTTACTTTGGGATCTAGTCATAGGAATTTAATAAAAATGGAATTTAATAACGATTGTTGGAAAATGTTTCGCAATTGGTTTTTTAAAGTTTTTAATAAAGAACAACAAACAAATTTTCAAAATGAATTTTATAAATTTGTTTCTGAAAAGGATCAATTAATACCTTTTGTTCCTTGGTTTATGGTAACATATTTTGAACCATATCTTTATGTTATAGAGCGGACTTATATTGATGAGAGTGGACATAAACAAAAATCTATTTTTCCACCTCAACATAATTTTATAATAGAAGGAAATAAAAATCTTCTTTTTTCTGTTTTAATAACTTTCTAGGTGGTGAACATATGCCTGCCACTATTAGAGAAATAAATATTTTAATAAGACAACAAAATTATGCTAATTTATATTTAAATGTTTTAGGTGAAACTTTAGTCTCATTAGATAAGAGACTTTCTACTATTGTTGATAATAGTCATAGAATTAATAAAATTTTGGATGATTTAGAAGAAAAACTTAATAAAATTATTGTTTCTTCTCCAGAATTACCTACGAGTGTTGCAATGCCTAGCATACAACCCCCTCCTGAAATTGATAATTTTAGACTTAGAGATATGACTGAGTTAGAAAAGTTAATAACTAAATTTTTTTTTTAAGTTTAGAATATCTACTCTTAGTGATATTGATGAAGAATCTTATAAAACTGCAATTAATGAAGAAATTAATAAACTTCAAAAATATGCTGATAGACCCACAATGAATACATATTATTATCCCCGTCCTTCACCACAAGATGTGTTGCATGAAGAACAAGATATTATTCTTAATAATTCATACTCTGGTAAAAATATTTATGAATGGAATTTGGATGGTTTTACTAAAAGACATATTTATAATCTAGTTCATAGGATGTTAATGTACTCCACAATTTGTATAGCAAATGGTAATACGGATAAAGCTAAAGCTAAAATGATTATAGTTGGCTTCACTGGACAATTTAAAGGTTGGTGGGATAACTATTTAACCCAATCTAATAAGAATGAAATCCTTAGTTCTGTTAAAATTGAAGAGACTAGTAATAATACAGAAAATGCTGTTTATACTTTAATTGTTACAATAATAGAACATTTCACTGGTAGGTAGACTAATAATTCTGAACACATTAGAACTTTATTAAATGGTCTAAAATGTCAGAGTTTCACCTCATTTAGGTGGTATAAAGATACTTTTTTATCTAGAGTTTTAGAACTCCCTGAGTCTAATAGCTCGCATTGAAAGTCAAAATTTATAAATGGTCTTCCTTCATTGTTTGCTAGGAGAGTTAGAAAAACTCTTAGGCAGAATAATCCTAATATTGATTATGATAAGTTTACCTATGGTAAGTTAATAGGAACCTGTATATAGGAAGGTTTAAATTTGTGCAATGAAATTAAGCTAAATCAACAGATAAAACGTAATAATATTACTGAATGAAAACTATTAGGTAAATTTTGTGGACAATTTGGTATGAAAATTCCTAAAATGGCTAATAATAAACCTAAAGATAAAAAAGATGATTATTATAAAAATAAAAAATATAGAAACGGTTCTCATAAAAAAGTTAGAGAAAAAGAACGTGAGAATAGAAAAAGTAATAAAAAACTTTATAAAAAGTTTAAAAAATATGGTGCCTGTTATAAGTGTAGTAAGGTAGGACATTACACTGATAAGTGTAAAATGAAGTCTAAGATTAATAATTTAGACATTGATGATAATATAAAAGATGTGTTGTTTAAATTGATGCTCAATTCTGATAGTGAAGATGATTCTTCTGTTTCTTCTGAAAATGATTCTTTAAATGAATGTTTTAATAATTCTAGTTCTGAATGTGAACCATGTCAAAATGGTGAGTCTTGTGTTAATACAGATAGGACTAGTGATAAATCTGATAGTGAAGAATTATATAGGCTTAGATCACAATTTAGTGAATTAAATGTTATTAATAATAACAGTACTATAGAATTTCTTAAAATGATAAAAGATCCAATTTTAAGATCTACGATAATAGATCAAATAGAAAATACTCCTTCATCTTCTAGGAATGAAGAGTTTGTGTCTAATAATGGTAATAATGAACCTTATTCTATGTCTGAGGTTTTTAAAATGTTAGAACATAGAAATAAAAATAATATTCCTACTTCTGTTAATGATTTAAAACAGGAAGTTAATAATTTAAAAAATAAAATAATTAAAATTAAAAGAAATAATGTATTTCTAGAAGATAGGCTTAGAAAACTTGAAATAGCTCAAGGTAAACAGGTAATACCTAGAATAGAAAACATATTTGATAGTTTTTCTGGTTTTGATAATATACAAAAAGATAATTTCCTTTCTAAATTTGAAATGGTTACTTCATAGAAATGGCTAATAAAAATAAACCTTTTAATAGATAATAGGTTTTCAAAAGAATTAATTACTTTAGTTAATAGCGGTGCTAACTTGAATTGTATTCAAGAAGGTTTGATACCTACTAGGTATTTTGAAAAAACTTCTCATACTTTACGTTCTGCAAATGGAGAAAAACATGATATTGATTTTAAATTGTCAAAAGTTTTTGTTTGTAAGAATAATACTTGCATTCCTTTAAGCTTTTTGTTGGTTAAAAATATTTCTAACCAAATCATTCTTGGAACACCTTTTTTAAAGAAAATATTTTCTTTAAAAATGGTAGATCAAACTGATTTTATAGGAACTTTTGATAATAAAGATTTACATTTTTAGTTTATAGCTGAACTATTTTCTAGAATTCTTAATAGAATAGAAGATATAATAAAGGCTAAAAATAATCAGAGTAATTTTTTAAAACATGAAATTGTTAGCCTTAGTATAGATGAACAACTTAATAACCCTAAGTTAAAAGAAAAAATTATTTTTCTTGAAAATCAATTCTCTTTGTCTATTTGTAATGATCACCCTAATGCTTTTTGGAATAAAAAAAAAGCATATAGTTGATTTACTCTATGATGATAGCTTTAATGGTAATATTCCAACTAAAGCTCGACCGTGTCAAATGAACTTAGAATATTTAGTATATTGTAAAAAAGAAATAGAGTCTTTTTTACAAAAAAGTTTAATTAGGCCAACCAAATCTCCTTGGTCATGTATTGCATTTTATGTTAATAAACATAATGAACAAGAACGTGGTGCTCCTAGGTTAGTAATAAACTACAAACCACTTAATAAAGTTTTAAAATGGATTAAATATCCTATACCTAATGAAAAGGATTTGCTTGATAGGCTGTTTGATGCTAATATTTTTTCTAAATTTGATTTAAAATCTTGATATTGGCAGATTCAAATCTTAGAAAAAGATAGGTTTAAAACCACTTTTAATGTTCCTTTTGGCCAATATGAATGGAATGTCATGCCATTTGATCTTAAAAATGCTCCTTCTGAATTTTAGAAAATAATGAATAATATTTTTAACCCTTATAGTAATTTTATTATTGTCTATATTGATGATATTCTTGTGTTTTCTAATACTATAGAAAATTATTTTAAACATCTCAATATTTTTAAACAAGTTATAATTAATAGTGGACTTGTTATTTCTAAAACAAAAATAGTTTTGTTTCAATCTAAAATAAAATTTTTAGGTCATTTTAAAGAAAAAGGAAAAATAATTCCTATTAATAGAAGTATTGAATTTGCTTCTAAGTTTCCTGATAAAATAGCTGATAAAACACAATTACAAAGATTTTTGGGTAGTCTTAATTATATATCTGCTTATTACAAAAATCTTGCTGATGATACTGCAATTCTTTATGATAGATTAAAAAAGGATCCTAAACCTTGGAGTGATAGTCATACTAGTGCTTCAAAAGCTGATAAAAATCCATATCGCGATTTGTATCAAGATGCACAGGGTCCGAATGATGAACTCAAAGACCTTGATGAGATGATATCATCATTAAGGCGTGAGAATGAAGAAAAGCAATTGTGATATGAGGGTTGAAAGCCGTCACAATTGTCGGAAAATTATTGTAATAGGATAAAAACAGTTGTCTGATTGATTGACAGACACTGTTAATTAGATTTTGCTTTTTACTGTTACGGATTCAAAAATTTTGAAATCCACACAGTATTCTTCTTTTTGCCTTTTACTATTCGGACTCCAGGATAATATTTTCAAGTCCGTAATAGTCCTTTCTTTTCTTTTCTATTTAAGAGCCTCAAATTGTATAGTTGAGCAGAGGCTTTTAGGACCAATGTAAAAATTTTATTTCTGCTGTTTTATAATCTGTAAAGTGTATTCTATAAATTTTTGTAATCAATACAATACTTAAAGCTGATTAAAGTTTCACATCTGCGGTGCTGAGGTCCCCTCAGGTATTTTCTTTTCTTTCTTTTATTTAAATTATTTGTGTTAACCCTAGCCTAATAGAAGGCTAAGGGATTTTGTGTTAAACAACTATGAGTTAGATACTTTCTCTGAGCATGTGGCCATTTTAGAATAGGCTTATGTTGAAGGCTTTGGATTTTGAACTGAATTATCCAAGCAGGTTTCATAATTTAATATTCTTTCATGTACCTCTTAGATTGCCCTATTTGTTGCCCATTGAGCTGTGTGGAAGGCATTAGGGCGTTGTGTTGGGGTGTATGTCTGGAAGCATGAGTTGACTGTTGAGTTATTGAGTAATTTATTTTCTGTGTATCAACTATATGTTGGTGTTTGTGAATCCGTTCGAAATCCAGTCCTCCCTCATAAGATCCTGCCCCCTTATCATCTCATCAAGGTCTTTGAGTTCATCATTCAAATCCTGTGCGTCTTGATACAAATCGCCATAAGGATTTTTATCAGCTTTTGAAGAGGTCTACATTGAAATTGAATTAGTTTTATCACTAGTCCTATCTGTATTAACATAGGACTCACCATTTTGACATGGTTCACATTCAGAACTAGAATTATTAAAACATTTATTTAAAGAATCATTTTCAGAAAAAATAGAAGAATCATCTTCTCTATCAGAATTGAGCATCTATTTAAACAACATATCTTTAATATTATCATCAATGTCTAAATTATTAATCTTAGACTTCATTTTACACTTATCAACATAATGTCCTACCTTACCACACTTATAACAGGCACCATATTTTTTAAACTTTTTATAAAGTTTTTTATTACTTTTTCTATTCTCACGTTCTTTTTCTCTAACTTTTTTATGAGAACGCTTTCTATATTTTTTATTTTTATAATAATCATAGTTTTTATCTTTAGGTTTATTATTAGCCGATTTAGGAATTTTCATATCAAATTATCCACAAAATTGACCTAATTGTTTTCTTTCAATAATATTATTACGTTTTATCTGTTGATTTAGCTTAATTTTGTTGCACAAATTTAAACCTTCTTGTATACAGGTTCTAATTAACTTACCATAGGTAAACTTATCATAATCAATATTAGGATTATTCTGCCTAAGAGTTTTTCTAACTCTCTCAGCAAACAATGAAGGAAAACCATCTATAAATTTTGACTTCCAATGCGAGCTATTACACTCACGGAGTTCTAAGACTCTAGATAAAAAAGTATCTTTATACCACCTAAATGAAGTGAGACTCTGACATTTTAGACCATTTAATAAAGTTCTAATGTGTTCAGAATTATTAGTCCACCTACCAGTGAAATGTTCTATTATTGTAACAATTAAAGTATAAACAGCATTTTCTGTATTATTACTAGTCCCTTCAATTTTAACAAAACTAAGGATTTCATCCTTATTAGATTAGGTTAAATAGTTATCCCGCCAACCTTTAAATTGTCCAGTGAAGCCAGCTATAATCATTTTAGCTTCAGCTTTATCCGTATTACCATTTGCTTTACAAATAGTGGAGTACATTAACATCCTGTGAACTAGATTATAAATATGTCTTTCAGTAAAACCATCCAAATTCCATTCGTAAATATTTTTACCAGAGTATGAATTATTAAAAATAATATCTTGTTCTTCATGCAACACATCTTGTGGTGAAGGACGGGGGGTAATAATATGTATTCATTGTGGGTCTATCAGCATATTTTTGAAGTTTATTAATTTCTTCATTAATTGCAGTTTTATAAGATTCTTCATTAATATCACTAAGAGTAGATATTCTAAACTTAAAAAAAAATTTAGTTATTAACTTTTCTAACTCAGTCATATCTCTAAGCCTAAAATTATCAATTTCAGGAGGGGGTTGTATGCTAGGCATTGCAACACTCGTAGGTAATTCTGGAGAAGAAACAATAATTTTATTAAGTTTTTCTTCTAAATCATCCAAAATTTTATTAATTCTATGACTATTATTAACAATAGTAGAAAGTCTATAATCTAATGAGACTAAAGTTTCACCTAAAATATTTAAATATAAATTAGCATAATTTTGTTGTCTTATTAAAATATTTATTTCTCTAATAGTGGCAGGCATATGTTCACCACCTAGAAAATTATTAAAAGCGGAAAAAAGAAGATTTTTATTTTCTTCTATTATAAATTTATGTTGAGGTGGAAAAATAGATTTTTGTTTATGTCCACTCTCATCAATATAAGTTCGCTCTATAACATAAAGATATGGTTCAAAATATGTTACCATAAACCAAGGAACAAAAGGTATTAATTGATTCTTTTCAGAAACAAATTCATAAAATTCATTTTGAAAATTTGTTTGTTGTTCTTTATTAAAAACTTTAAAAAACCAATCGCAAAACATTTTCCAACGATCGCCATTAAATTCCTATGACTAGATCCCAGAGTAAAATCAAATTTTTTACTAGTCATTTAAAATATTTTATTTTAAATACGAATATTTCGTATAGAAAAATCTAAATCAGATTCAGTTGGTTTAATAGTATCATCACTATTATTATCATCATTGTTGTTTTCTTGAATATTAAACCCATGAACAAAATTAGAAGAATTAATTTTTAACCTATCAAATTTAGTGTCAAGATTATTATCTTTTCTATTTTCAAAAGTTGGTTCACTAACCTGTGAAATTGAAGCTCTAAAAAGTCTTGGGCTATCAAGGGTATTATCTAACGGATCAATATAAGAAAATGAAGATCTAACCGATTTACTAGATCTTATTTAATTATTATTATTATTATTATTATTATTTGACCTAAATTGTATTGAAACATCTCCATCTGGAGTTTGAATTATTTGACTAACCTCTGTCTGTATTACAGGTTGAGTTGGAACAGTTTTTTCTATTAACCAATTATTAGGCAATTTGACCTCATCCCATTTAATAGGTCTACGTGTAGTTATATGTGACTTACTAAAATTAGTTTCAATTAAAATTGTTTCATTAACATTCTTATTTATTATTTTACACTCAGGATTTAAAGTATAAAGTGGTTTATAATAAATCTTATAACAAATACAAATTGTTTCAGTATTTGGCATATAATTATAACCATGCAACTTAACATTCAAAGTTACAGCATGTAAAATATTCACATCAGACAAAGATAATTGCAAATTTGGAAAAACATCAAAATAAACTGGACCATGTGCCAGGCTAGGCTGTATTATGCCCATAAGTGAATGCTTCCAATTTAAATTACAAGCATCACGCAAAATAGCAACAAAACTATTAGGTAAATTATCAAGAGTAAGTGGTTTAAATGCAATTTGAATTAAACCAATATGAAGAAAATGATATTCAGATCTATATATATCAATATCAGATCTGTGCAACAATTGTAAAGTAATATCATCAGAACTAAGAGGAACAGACTCCTCAGTGGTTTTAACAATCTGTTTTAAACCAATTTTTCCAAAAGTACCCATTTTATAAATTACCTTTGGATCTACTTTAGGAATAGTCCATTTATTAAGAAGATCAATATTTTTAGGAAGATTCGTTTCTTCCAAAACAGTATTTTTAACTAAAGAAGATTTTCCTTTAAGAAAATTCATTTTTAGGAAAAGTGTTAAACAACAAGAGAAATATACAATCTCCAATACATGGCTTTGATACCATAAGGGGGCAGGATCCTATGCGGGAGGACTGAATTTCAAACGGATTCACAAACACCAACATATAGTTGATATACAGGAAATAAATTACTCAACAACTCAACAGTCAACTCATGCTTTCAGACATACACCCCAACACAATGCCCTAACGCCTTCCACATGGCTCAGCGGGCAACAAATAGGGCAATCTAAGAGGTACATGGAAGACTGTTAAATTATAAAACTTGCTTGGATAATCCAGTTCAAAATCCAAAGCCTTCAACACAAGCCTATTCTAAAATGACCACATGCTCAGAGAAAGTATCTAACTCATAGTTGTTTAACACAAAATTCCTTAGCTTTCCATTAGGCTAGGGTTAACATAAATAATTTAAATAAAAGAAAGAAAAGAAAATACCTGAGGGCACTTCGCACCGCAGATGTGAAACTTTAATTAGCTTCAAGTATTTTATTGATTACAAAAATTTACAGAATACACTTTATAGATTACAAAACAACATAAATAAAATTTTAACATTGGTCCTAAAAGTCTCTGCTCAACTATACAATTTGAGGCTCTTAAATAGAAAAGAAAACAAAGGACTATTATGAACTTGAAAATATTATCATGGAGTCCGAATAGTAAAAAGCAAAAAGAAGAATACTGTGCGGATTTCAAAATTTTTAAATCCGTAACAGTAAAAAGCAAAAGCTAATTAACAGTGTCTGTCAATCAATTAGACAACTATTTTTATCCTATTACAATAACTTTTCGACAATTGTGATGGCTTTCACCACTCACATCACAATTGCTTTTCTTCATTCTCACGCCTTAATGATGCTATCATCTCATCAAGGTCTTTGAGTTCATCATTCGGATCCTGTGCATCTTGATACAAATCGCCATAAGGATTTTTATCTGCTTTTGAAGAGGTCTCCATTGAAACTATTTCTTCATCATTTCCAGCAGATGAGACATCTTCATCATCCTCAGCAATTTGATCTTTAAATTCTTCTTGGACCATATTAAGGAACTCCTTTAACAATTCTGATTTAGAAATCTTTCCTTTTTTCATTTTAATTTTTTCAAAAGCTTTTCCTAAAATTGTTGAAGCTTCCTTTTGTTTATTTTTCTTTGCAGATTGTTTATATTGTTCAATGACCCTATAAGTATCATCTAAGGTCTCTTGGCCTTCTAATTTACTAGTGGTTCAAGTTGAAGTAGTTTGTTCCACTATTTAATATAATAGGTTTGGTAGAGACCTGGAATATTGTCTTCTGTAGAAAAATAAATCTCGGGAACCCACTTCCAAATCCATGGGATTGAAAATTCCATAAAGAAAAAGATTGCAGCCTTGTTGGTTACCATCTGGTCCTTAGCTTCGGCTTCTTTGATTTTTGGAGAAAATTCAACCCATTGGTCAAAAGCTTGCTTGAACATATCGGGTAAGAGAATTGGTATGGGGCCATGAGACTTCCACCAACTAAAAAACCAATTAGGAATATTATTCCTAAAGACTTCTGGGCAAATCTTTATAAACTAGGTGTGTTTCTTTCTCGGGTTTTCATATAAGAAAACTTTGTGAAAAGACTGGATATAATCCCAAAAATTAAACTTAAAAAGCAATTTGCTTTCTTTGGTTATAAAATCCTTTTCTTTAAAAGAAAAGATTCCCCACTCTTCCACAGAAATTATTTTCTTAATTATTATTTTACTAAAATTAAAAATAGATTTGTCTTGTGAACTGGGGAAGAAGTGTGAAATTTCACAAGAACCTGTTGTTATGAGAATATTCTCATAGTATGACCTGAGTTTATAAGATTCAACAGTATAAGAGACAATATCCAAATACCGTTGGATTATTAGCCAATGATCTTGTTTTCATTTAAGATCATTATATTCAAGGATCATTATTAAATCCTTATGATCTTTCTTTTCAAATGTGGATAGAGCATCCTCATCCTGGGGAGAAGCAGTATTGGCTATGACATCAACAAAAGAAGGCTTCGAAGGAGTTTTATCAAATCCTTTAGGCTTACTGGGGGTTGATGAGCTGGAGGGGAAAGTTTTATTATAACTTTCTTGAAACTATTTAAATTGTAGAAATTCTGCAAACAAAGGATCATTTAGTTGGATTGGGTTGGAAGAAAAAGCATTTGATGCTTGAAGAGAAGCTAAATTAATCAATTTTTGTTTCCCATGTTGTATTATTGGGGTTCTATTAGAAGAACTTGAACTACCACCACTCAATACTTATTTTTTTGTACTAATTTACTTTGTCAATTAGTAAAGTGCAATGATTTATATTCGTATAATACCTTAGAAATGTATTTTCATGTAATTAAACTTTAGTTAGAATTGTATTATGATACGTTAGGTATTAAAATTAATTTCAAATAATTTCATTACAATTATTTATTTAGAATCTTGTTTATTATTTTAAATTTTGTATAATGGTTTTCAATTTTTAATTGAATTTAGTTTTAGTTGAATTTGTTTAATTAATTTACTGTAATACATAATAATTTAATTACATTCAAGTAATAATTACTTATTACGATTGAAGGAGAGAGACAAGTGGGAATTGGGGGGCATGGGGCACTGAGGAATGACAGCAGAAAACTAAGGTATGCTGAAAGAGAGAGCAACGGAGACAAAATTTTGGGCTCCTTAGACATAAGACCACTTCATATTCAAACACATCTTTTACTTTTTTCCATGTTTAAGTCAAAATCGGAGTTTGTCCAACAACCAAGCACACCCTGCGTTTTTCCTAATCTTTCGTTCCCCTGGAAAATTAGAAAATATTGAAAATTCATAGACTTCGTACTTGACTTTTTTGTTCTCTTTTTCTGCCAAGCCCAAAAATCCTTAAGCCCTTTTCTCCTATTCACCCTTTTCTGAGCCACAGGGCAGATGAATGAAAGAGATGGAGAACCCGATAACAGAGAACTGTATGCTCTGCTTCAGATATCGCCGGAAGCGTCTGATGAAGAAATCAGAAGGGCTTATCGCCAATGGGCTCAAGTTTATCATCCTGATAAATACCAATCTCCGCAAGTACAAAAGCCTTAAATCCTTTTTTACTTAATTGTTTCTTACAAATTTCAATTCTTTTGTTATAGTTCACAGATTCTTTTGTGTGAAACTTATTTTTTTGGTTTGAGTATGTTCTTTACTTCCTAAATTTCGACTGATATATTATACTAGTTTCTGCAATGAATTCTTTGATGGTGGGGTTTTTCCTCTCAAATAATGTTCTTTGTCTTTTAGTTTAATAATTTAATTGTGTGAACTGTATGTTGTGGTTATATGGTGTGTGTTCATTTTGTTCGTCCTTCTTTTTTTCTTTTTTAAGAGGTGAGCATGAGAATTGGTATCATAATTTTCTCATCATATATTAATGCTGGATATACTTGTGGTTAATAGAAAGATGGTCTCTGTGTGTTATGTACTATGGAGTTATTTGATGTTCACTGTCAAGAACGAAATTCAGTTGTTCTTGTTGTTGGCTTGTTTGAGAAATTTGATATTTAGGGGCAAGGATAGATTAAGACTCTTGGGGCCCCATTCTTCTCCTCGGCGTCAAGGTGCAAGAACAGGTGCGAGCATTATGCGAGGTGCATAAACGCATGCTTTTCAACACATGTTGCTAATAGTAAATTTAATATCATAAGAGATGAACTTCATGAAATTAGCACTTAGAAACGAGAACCTTTAATTAGTTTCGGCACTAAATTTACAAAAAAATTGCTTGATTTCAGCAAATTTATAGCATGTGGCCAAACTTTTTAGCAAGTTACTATTAATTCAAAAATTCCATACACTTTGCAACTTAATTAAAGAATAGCCATAGTTTCCATAACTTGATTACTGGATATTTGAATAAATTAGTCGATCTGTTTTGCATGTTTCAGGAATGTTTAAATGATAATTATTTAGAGCCAAAAGAAAAATAATACTGAAGGAAGGAAATACAAAAGAAAAATGAAAAAAGAAGAGGAGGGAGGTGAAGAATAGTCTTTCCAATCCTTCTGATGAAGAAATCTTTTACACTATCCATGCTCTTGACGTCATAATAGTTATTAAGGTGTACCTCAACTGTGTCCATATTAGAGTTCTTAATCTATGATCTTTTAGTTATTCAGAGCCTGGGAAGCTTGTCTGTCTTCACATCTTGTCTTCCAAGAAGTTCTTGGGAAAAATGTTTTCCGAGGGTTTCAAGACCTTTTTTTGGATAGATTTAGTTGTTTGGTTTTTGAACCTAATTATTTGCATAACTGGGAAAAATTATCTCACTGGCTATAGGAATTTTGAAGTCTAATTCAAGCATTGTGATTTTTACAATTTAAAGCTAGAGATATGTATTTGCATTGTCCAGAAATTTTCATTTCATTTGTCTTGTCTGATGCAATTCACACCCCTGATACAGATGTCTTTGATTCTAGATGTGATGCTCGAAGTTCTCTCTGTAATTTTTTTACCAAGTTAGGCTTTTCCCTTGCACTTGGAAATAGCTCCTTTTATTCCCAGTGGCTAAAATCCTCAAATTTTAAGATACTTGTTTGCTAGAATCTAAATTTAAATAATAGTTGTTAAATGACCAATGCCCATCAAGGTGCAAAGTCCTTTTGCGGCTTATGCAGTTGAGATGTCTGTCTCATTTAAGTGAGTCACAAAAACATGCTTTTGACATATTAACAATGAGGAAGATGTCACGAATTTAGCACTAAGATATAACAAAATTCAAGATGACAAATAAGGTAGCTTAGTTTGATTGTTTATTTAGGCTCACTGATAGTCTTAAAACCACCAATAGTTTCACTTGAGACATTGAGAAAAGATGTGGTGTGGACAAGTCCATATTGGTGACATATATGAAAAAAATTGGGTGGCTAGGATCTTAATATAGATAAAGCAACAGTTGGCAATCTATACAAACAATAGAAAATAATTTTTGTTAAAGAAACCCTTTTTTTTGGCACCTTGTACCTTAATAAACAAGCCAAAATTGGATGCCATATTGAAGAAAGTGTCTTAATTGAAAAATTCACAGATTCCATGCCTCACCAACTTTAAGCACACACCTTTGCCATCATCAGTCATGCCCTATACCACCCAAAAGAATTCAGCATTGTCCAGGAATGGTGATCTCAGGTCTTGTTCACTGAATAACACAACAGACAGAATATTGTTTTTTTATGTATCTACCCATTACTTTTACCTAGGAAAACTCAGTAAGATGGAGAATTCCTCAATGTTAGTACAAATCACATGGTCCAATATGTTATGCTAGTCAAGTTCTCTTGTTCAGTTTGGCTTAAAACAGCATCACAGACTTGCTCGTGTCAATCTGACTAATTTTCTGATTCATGGTCTCTCAGTGATTCTACCCAGCACTACGTTCAAGCAAGACCTCTTCTGTCCCTGTAACCCTTCCATTCTTGCACATAGTGGGTTCTATTCCACAGATTTCGTATTGTTTCCTATAAGTTTTCATGTTTTACAGACTCTTATTTCATTTTATTTTCTGGTTGGTTCTATGAGGAGGGGCTGTTTGAACTGTGTGAGTTGTATAACTCATAATATCTTGTTTAACTCTGTTCAGTTAAAGGAAATTGCGACAGAGAACTTTCAACGAGTTTGTGAAGCTTATGAGATTTTAACAGATGAAAACAAAAGGATGATATATGATATCTACGGTATGGAGGGACTAACTTCTGGTCTGGAGCTTGGCCCTAAACTTAACAAAGTTGAAGAGATCAAAGAAGAGCTTGAGAGATTGCGGCGCCAAAGAGAAGAAGATAAGGTCTCAGCACATATCCGTTCTTCTGGTTCAATTTTGGCAAATTTGTCATGGCCTGATTTCTTAGATGGTGATGGCATTATGAGAGGGTATGACCTTCCTTCACTAAATCCTTTCAGTTTCTTGATTTGAGACATGATGTTTGTGGTGTATGCTTTCTATGAACTTTTACAGATATAGGTAACACAGGTACTTCATGAAGCCATAGCACAAAGCTTTTCACCATATAAAATTTATGCCTTGTTCATGACTGAATCTGTAAATTGGGCATCCGTCAGTGGTTGATTTTCCCTTGCTAAGTTCTCAGCCTGCCTCACATTTGGATGTGATAGCATAACCTTTGCTGCTCTCTTTCTCTTTTTTCTGAAAACTTATACTCATTTCTTGTTTGGGTTATGATATCCAAAACCTTAAGTTGCAGCATTCTATCAATTTCCTCGTGGTGTAAAATTTTTCTTTAAAATTAGATGTGAATTCAGCCCCATGTTTGATATCATGTTGGTTGGTCCTAGTGACAATTGGGGAGTGACCTTTACAAGGCAACCAGAGTTTCTACAACTATTTTCCCCTGCTCTCCACCTTTTTGCTAATGCTCATGCTGATTGTCAGGATGGGTATGGCCAGTGAAGTTCAATCTCGAATATCAAAGCGCACTTCGCTTGCTATTGGCGGGAATTTGGCCGTTAATGCAAATTCTGGTGGCGGTGCTGCAACAGCAAGTCTCAGGCATCATATTTCTCCAGTTTCATCTGTAGAGTTCATGGGTTCTATTGGCTTGCAGTCATTAATAGGAATACAAACTTCGCGGTAGGATGTTGGTCTTTGTCAAAAAAGGTAATTTGTACACTTCAAGTTAGATGCCTTCAGTCACTTATTTTTGTATTCTGCTCGCAGCCAATTGTCTGTTCACTCTACTGGAACAATGGGCCTTACCATGTCTTTGAGAGATGGCTCAATTAATCTTTCAAACACTTGGAGCCGTCAACTCTCTGAGATGACAAATGGAAATGTAAGCTTGTTCCAGATGAAATTTGTTCTTTCCTGCATATGATGACTACCATGCAGCAGCTCCCATGTTTACTTGCTTTTTTGGACATGTTGCGTGACAAGAAATTATATATTTAGAATCTGTATTGATTTATGTAAAGTTATGGTGGACCAATTCCACATTAGATGGATTGCCAAATCATGTGGGAACTATTTTGAGTTTAATATATATAATTTCTCTCCCTTTCTGTCTAATAATTAGTATCTGCTGTTTTTCACCTTACAGATACAACTTTCTTTAGGTCCAGAGTCATCTATAGGTGTTGGCTGGAGAAAGAAAGAGCAAAAAAAGTCTGCTGCAGGAGAGATTAAGGTAGTCTTCTTTGGTATTTCAACTATTTTTGGTTCTACTACACTTTATTTATTCATTTACCTAATGCAATTCTCGTCTTCAATAGAAAAGTTGGGGGTTATTTGCATCCACTTCCAAGGGTTTTGATATTTGGCAGAGACATCTTCTCTAGCATTAATTGGTCAAAGATTATAATAAGAACTTATTTGAAGACCAATATACCTCTATTATCCTTATGAAAGATGGCACACCTTTTGAAACACTAATTGGTGGTCATATTCAAGCTCAATCTTTTTTTAAGTGAAAAATGAATTGTGACCCAATTTTAAATTTCAAATTAACTTCAATGGCATAAAAAGTGTATATTGATTTTTATAAACAAAATCATGATTATAAATGGTTCACAAGTTTTCAAGTGTATAATTTTCCAAATGCAATGAGAGACCTAGGTTTAATTACAAAGACTATAATAAATCCAATAAAAATCAAACTGAGAAATTTTTAAATGCATTATGTTTTCATATATAAATAATGTCTTTTATACATCATTCAACCTATATTATTTTACACATCACTGGTCTTCATAATTTCTATGTGATCTTGCAATTAGGTTTTTTTCAGAACTATGCATTTTAAACCCTGGCTTAAGGCTTCCAAAACTATGTACGTGTTTTATACATATAAATATATACACTTATTTAAAGTGTGTTTTAAAATTCAATTTTGATATTTTAATTATTGTAAAAAAATGAGTTTCAGAAACTAAGTTTTTCCATAATTAGTATGACTGTTTTCTCATATTATAAAATTTGGTATATTCTTCTTAGTTATTGAACTGGGTAAAAATTTAATTTGATGTCATTTCTATTTTAGAATATTCATTTTAAAAACTTTAAATTTTGAAATTAATTATCTTACATAAAAGTTGACCAATATTATTGATATGGTTGAAGATTAAATTAAAATTTTGATCTCTTATTTCTCTTTTAGGATTGCATAATAATTTTTTGTGTAAATTTAGGTACTTTGTGTATAATTGAAGAGACTTTCAAAGTCTGGATTTTTGTTTTTCACTTTCTACATTTGTATTCTGAAGAATGGCTCAAGATTGAGTTTTTGGATATGATGGATTATTTTCATGTATATTAGTTGAAAGCGTTTTGGTCCTTCGGTATAAGTTCTGTTTGGAATCTTCGACCTGAATTAGATGAGGTCTTTGCCAAAGTTCCATACCTTGGGGAAGTGGATGGGAATAACCCGAGATATTGGGTTACTAGACATTTTAGTTTAAAATGACATGATTGCTAATTGCTTATGAGTATGGCCATTTGCTTTACATCTAAGTCATTGACAAAATTGTTGGGCCCTGTCACACTCGCATGAGGGGCACATTGATTAATTACTAGAGCTTCTGTAATGTTTTAGCTGTCACTTTGTTCTCGTGGAAGAAGTTATCTATGATCAAGTGATTGTGCAAAGTGCTCTGGCTTTCTGCTTGTGAGACATTTTGCTTCAGAACTGTTTCATCATTTGGGTGCATATTTTGCTTCAAATTATTGAAAATGCTATTTCCTGTCCCTTCCTATATTTGTTTGTCTGAATCCTATCTTCTATGGCAATATTATCAATGACAACAGATTTATGTTTTCAGTTCTAATTTTAGCACCATTTGTTTGTCTTTGCCACCCTGTTGTAGATTGGCACAAGCTCATTTGGTGCAACGGCTCATTACACTCATAGCTTTTCCTCTAAATCACATGGACGCATTGCTGGCACAGTTGGAAGGTGCGTCCTTTTTTTTTTTTGTGGTCTTCATGTTTTCCCAACAAATTGTGCATTTGTTTTGTTATTCGTATGATTGATAGGCAACCTATCCCCTGCTAGAAATCTATTGCTGAACTACTAGGTTTATATTCATTTGAGTGTAGCTTAATATTGAAATTATTCAAATCAGTTGATATGTGAGTCTTTTTCTTTGATAAAGTCAATGGCCTTTTAATTGATTTGGTTAAATACCAAAAACTCCCAAGTTTTGGTGACTTTGGTCCAGTTACAAAAATTTCCACGAACCTTTCAGAATTACAAATGCCCTGGTCATTTGCCTTCATTTTGTAGATTTTAGGAGCAGTTATGGAAACTGATGACATCAGATGAAAAATAATCTGAAAACATGTTTTTGCCCTGAGGGTACTGTTTGGAAAATGTTTTGAGATGAAAATGTCCTTTTGGATCTATTTGTAATGGGGTTTTATTTTTTGACAAATTTTATTCAAAGGTATGGAAAAAAAAAACCAAGGTAGTGTTTGGTAATGTTTTTTGTTTGATTTTATAATGTATTTTAGGAGAATGAATTATTGGAGAATGTCAAAGTTGTTTTTTGGTATGTTTGTTTATGTTTTGAAGGAAACATTTTTTACTGTAGCAGTCAAATCAATATTTTTGTGTTGGGTTTTTGGGGTAAAAATGGAATTAAATGATTTTTTTAATGTTAGAATAATAATAAAATATATATACAGAAGAATGTGCATTTTGGAGGAAAAATAGAGATATGTTTAGTTATGTTTCTCCAAAACAATGTTGTTCTGGGGAAACATAACCAAACAAAGCTTAAGATTTTGACAAACAATTCCTTTTATAATTTGTTACATTTATAAAATTTCAAAATTTTTTTTCAATAAAGTGAAAACATAAATAATAACAACTATTACACTAAAAATACAAACTCATTATAATTTAAGTTATCTAGCAGGAACTTAGTAAGTGTTTTAATCTTTGTGGAATTATGAACTTAATGAGATGTTTAAAGTATTAATAAATTTCATGGTATGAATAATTTCTTCAGATTAAACCAAAACCCAAAAAAAAAAAAGAAAATAATTACAAAATTCAATTTTAAAACATAGTTTAACTAATTGATTTGAATTTATTTCTTTAATAACCAATAAAATGTTTACAAAATTTGAAAAAATGAAAACAAAATTAAAAAAATCATTTCATCGTCTTCACCATCCCAACCCAAACATCTCCTTACCCCTTACAACTAACCCCTCATTGGATCATCACTCACCTACAATGCCATCCCAAAGCTTGGCCACCATTAAAGCCCCTAAGTGGACATCTGTCGCCACCCATCTTAGCTCCACATTGACCGGTGCCGTCACCCCCACTTCTCAAAGGCTCCTCTGTCCGCAAAGTTGGGATTGATTTGAAGCTCTTGAGGAAGTTATCTTTAGGAATGAAGTTCCTTTTACATTAATATTACAACTTGAAATGATTATAATGAGTTATGTAAAGCAACCTTTCCATTTTCTCTTCACTTCTTGCATATCCCATATTCCCTAGGTTCTTGGGAGAACAAATGAAAAAGTCTTGATTTTTGTTTTATTTTTCTTTTTTTATTCAAAAGCCTATTTCAAAAATCCCTTAGGATAGTTGTTCTACCACAGTAATATGCACATAAATGAAAAAACATTCATATCTTAGAAAAAGAAGTGAATTTATGGGAAGTTG
The DNA here is from genome assembly GCA_014898725.1 of Jacaranda copaia. Classification (NCBI taxonomy): domain Eukaryota; kingdom Viridiplantae; phylum Streptophyta; class Magnoliopsida; order Lamiales; family Bignoniaceae; genus Jacaranda; species Jacaranda copaia. The sequence continues at coordinate 1,400,920 of JACGDI010004059.1, forward strand.
GGAAGAGATTGATGACATCCTCCATGATAAAATGTGCGCTCTGGCCCAAAACTAATGTGAAGCTTGCATCTATAACATAGTTTGCCTGTATTGGAATCTTGTCCTGTAAGGATGCAATTTAAATAATCGCACCCTGTGCATTACACTTTGACCAAATTCAAATGTCCACTTAATCCTCATAACCTGAGAGTAATTTCCATCTATACCTGCAGATGGGTGATAAATTGAAGATCATTTCATTGCCACTCCCACCAATAATTGCTCCCTCCCTTGCTGTCACAGCCACTCCCAACTGGCCTACAATGTGCCATCCTACCATCCCAATTAATTAAATCCAGCTTAGTGTGGCCGCTACTCAAACTGCCATAGCCCAAATAGTAGAAAAGCCACGTCTCCAACCAAACCCCACTATCCCCACCCATAGACCCTAAGCAATTCCTCTATGCCACCACCCAACCCTAGCCCCCTATCCATCCAGCAGCTCGCTTGGTCTAGAGCTCTATAGATTCTTTTTATTGGACAAAGATCAATGTGGGTGGCAGGGGAGCCATTTGGAGTGGGGGTTAGGGGGGAAGAAGAAAAATAGAAGGGGGAAGAAAAAGATAATTAGTGAAAAGAAAAAGATGAATCAACACTATCCTTCCTCCTGTGTTAGATGGGTTTCTAACATCGAAGCAAGGTTTTCTATTTAGAAGTGTTTGAAAGAAAAATACTTTTAGTCTCGTTGGAGGGTAAAAGGCATGCATTGGAGGCAATTAGTAATTTTAGGGAGTAATATCACACATCAAACACTCATAATGAGATTGTAAAAAATTATTGCAGCAAGTAAATATATCAATCTCAATATAATATTTTAATATTCAAATGTCCACTACTATTAATATCAGTTATTAGATGTGGCCTAGAAAAATGTTTTAAGAAAGTATAGAGTAAAAGCAAATGACAAGTTTAGTTGTATCAGATACTTAACATAGTGTTCGCTAAAAAGATGTACTAAACTAAAAACATTCCTAATCTTACTCTTTAGGGGAAGTTTCTTGTGCAAAGGAAGAGGACCCAAGAAAAGCCTCTTTAGGCATTGGCAAAATGTCTTCCCATTAAAATTTTCTGGGATCTAATACTATTGATTATAGAAAAGTTGAAAGGAGCCCACTTACCCACCCCCCTTGCCTCCCATTACTTGGAGCCTCGCCCTCTTTAACTTGATAGATCTAGAGGTCTACAATCAATGGTGGATTGCCTTTTGCTTAAATAAGCAAGATAGAGATACATATGCATTCTGGCAGGTAGCAATAAGCCACTATTCATGGAAAATGTCCCTCTCTTCGTCCCCTAACCACCAGCTCCCACTCCTCCCTCCCTGGCCTCAGCACACAGAGGAAATGTCCCAATCCATGCATGCACACACACTTGTTTGCTTGCCACAAACAGCCACGTCTCACCTAGCCAAAGCTCATGACAACTGTGCAAGTTGTGCAACATGCCCCAAATTGTATGTGTCATCACAGTGATCACACATACACGCGCACGAACTTGTTTGCTTGCCACAAATAGCCATGTCTCACCTAGCCAAAGCTCATGACAATTGTGCAAGTTGTGCAACATGCCCCAAATTATATGTATCATCACAGTGTCCACATCTGTGTGTAATCACCTAACTTCTATGTTTAGGAATTAAATTAATGCTTAGTTATTGTACCTTTTTGCAGTCTTCCGGGGGTCAGTACTAAGGCATGGGACACAATCCTTAATATTAGTGGTCTGATAAGCCTAGAAAGTGTTAGTAGTTGTTGCATATTTTCAGGATGAAATGCTTATTTTGTTTTTAGGTAATAAAAGGATACCATTCGAGATATTTATTAGACAGCAAGTCACTGCTTGAATATTGAAATACTCAAAAAGTGGAGAGTGTTTTGTGGTTATGCTTTCCTGAATTTGATTTGCAACATGCTCTGCATTTTTGCAGTGGTACACTTGCACTTGAAATTGGGGGTGGAAGAAAGATATCTAAATTCAGCACCGTTCGGATGTTATATTCCATTGGAATCCAGGTAAGCAAATGCAATTATAGCATAAGCAATCTTCAGTAAAGTGTGTTGTTTTTATTGTTCTATTTTATTTTTTCTATTTTTTATTTTTCGTCTTCTCATGCTAAATGCTAGTCATATAGTCGACGGATGTTAGAAAAAATGCTGGATTGCTTTGGTGACTAAAACTTTCATATCCTCATATTAATATCCTTTTTTGCAGTTTCTGAAAAATGTATGGCCAACAATATGGGGTTTTGACTTGAGATGCTAGAAAATATGCAGGAGTGCTATGGCAATTAAAAACTTGCTGTATTCCTGTGCTTGCATCCTTCTAACTGCATTGTTATTTTTGCATCAATTGGTTTATGACCTTTTTTCATGCTGATTTTTGTGTTATCCCTCACTCTTAACTTTGTCATTTATAGGGACTGATTTGGAAATTTGAATTGCATCGAGGGGGGCAAAAGTTAGTTGTTCCTGTAAGTACATTCTCAAACACTCTCTATGGATCCTATTTATCACACAAATGCATATCTTGTTACTAGTTTGTTGGTCTCATGCCATCAATCTTGGTTCAAGATCCAGTTATTTTGGTAGCTGACCAAATTGTCTCTCCTTCTTTTTTATATACTCTAAACTGTTTGACATGTTACTAATATGTAAACTCAATTAGTAAATACAGCATAATGAGAGGAATTATAAGTACTAATAATGGATATATGCAAAAGCATATGGACCCAAATATTCAGGAGAGAAGTGTGATTTCTGTTATATTTTGTTCAGAGTTTCAAGTATGCTTTGTTTCCTTTTCTCACATCAATAAATAGGAGGCAATTCAACTCGTATTCCTACTTGATCTATGAACAGCAATGATGTAATAATGATTCTCTAAGAACAATGTAACCTATAAATTTATTATGTCTTTCAGAATTCTTTCTATCATTATGCTGATGTGCTTATAAATTGCTTGTACTTGCAGATACTGCTTTCTAATCATCTGAATCCAGTTTTTGCAACTGCAGCATTCATTATTCCAGTATCACTTTATTTTACTCTCAAGGTTTGCTTTTCAGTCTCTGAAATAATTTGTTAGTTGGACTGGACTTCTATGAGAATTTGCAGCATTTCCCTTTGTTTATTAAGTTGTCTTTTGGCTATTGAATGTAATGGTTAAATGAGATCCTTGCAAAAATGGTAGATCTCCTGGGCTAATGGTTTGGTTGACATTCCCATGCTTTAAATTTGCCTTTGCAATTTCCAAATATAAATTTTGTAACTGGCATGCAGATGGTAAAGATACTCTGGTGTTCTTCCAACTTTTAACGTCCATTCATTTTAAAAAGTCTAATTATTACATAACCATAAAAAGAAACTGGCTTTCAAAATAGATTTTGTTTACTAAGGCCATTTCAGGGTGCTATCTTTGGCATTATACTGCACTTTCAGCAAATTGAATATTTGCAATTAAGATACGTTGACCATTAGCTCACAAACTTTAGAATTGTGTCATCATCCATATTGAGAAAGATCATCTAGCTAAGTGATGTGTTTCTTGATCTTTTGCAATGTTGGAATTTTAGAATATCAGTTTTGTCCTGAAGATGCTTTGAGGCGTTATTGCTTACTGTTGTTCTGAACTTAAATATATTATGATGATGACCAATTGATTAGTCGATACTAGCTGTTGCATTAATTTTCTTGTCCTTTTGTTCTGTTGAATTTTGAGTCTGATTGCCTTGATCATGAATACTTTGGGGCTTCTGTATTGGTTATTTTAGTATACCTGGATGTTCTTAATGCTTGTTGATTCCATTCTGTGTACTTTCAGAACTACGTTTTCAAACCTTATTATCTTAGACGGGAAAAGCACAAGGCTTTGGTGAACATTGAAAAGACTCAAAGCCAGGTAGATTATTGTGGTGTTACTGGCTTGTGCATTTGTTGGTTTCCTGTGGTGCTTTAACTTAACAGCTTCCATTGTCCTTTCTTTTAAATTTTTTCTATTTTGTCTGCCAAGAATCTGCATGGAATGAGATTTTATGTCCAACCTCATAGAAGATAGTCTGGCTTTCCAGTGTTAAAGTTGCCATGCAAAAGGCTGTTTTGCGTGCTCTTTCATCAACTTCTTGCTTTGGTCATGCAATGATTGATTGTTGTCAGCATGAAAATATATTTCATTTTTGCACTCTCTTAATTTAGTCGGTGCTTGTTCTTTATCGAGATACTGTGAAGTAGTTAGGAATTTTTGATAGTAAGAACTATTTTATTGACCATTGCTCAGTACTTGTGTAAAGCTTCATCATGTCGAAGAAATTTTACTTTCTTAGATTTCGTTTTTTGTCAGGTGCTGGATAGTGTTCCATTTGTTGTTATCAGTACTTTGTAGTTCACTCAACTTTCTTGCTTAGTGCGTAAAAAGAGCATGCTGATAATAGTGGCAGTGGAATATGAATAACAGTAGACTCCCCCCCAACGCACACAAAAAATGAAAAGAAAAAGGAAAAGAAAAATCAACTGCTGTACTTATTTTGTTGAAAACTTTTTTGGATTAACTATGAACTAACATATGTTAAAATGAAAGACAAAATTCACATTATTGAAGTTTCAGAATGCTTACTTGAGTGGACACAAGGTAAGCCACAAGCTGAGCAATATTCAGCCAAAAAATGAATGGCTAAGTATGAAACCTAGTTTCACAGGATATTGAAAGCAAGATAGGCACTAGGATCTATAATCAAAACATCAAAACATAAAATAACTAGTGCCTACAAGCATCCCAGGGATCTAATCATGGCTTGGATTAAGATTTAAATAGAGGATCATCTTGATAAGCAAATTCGTGAAGAAACTAGTGAACACTTCACCGGGTCCAGAATCTGCTTGCTCGTGGCATAGCAAATGGATTGTGACAATTGCCTCCAAAAATTTTGGAAACATTTCTGGAGATAGCCAACACTTTAGAGAATCTCTAGTCAAAAATTCAAATTGATTGGCCATCTAGATTGTCCTGGAGAAAATCGCAAAGTCGGACCTTGCGTAGAGAGCTCTCCAGAAATAGAGCAAGGCACACGTCTTGCCTCTATTGAAATAGTCTACACACCAATGAGATTTTTTAATTCTCTAGTTCATGAGCTGGAATAGAACTAGAGAATTGATGGTGGAGGCTGAATTTGGAGTAGGAAGATGAAAAAAGAAGCTTAGCCTTTAACACATGAAATGCTAGCTTGCAAATGTTTTGGAGGGAAATGAAGAATCTAATTCTTCACATCATTTATCATATGCACGACCTCCTCTCTCTATATCTATATATAGAGGCTGAAAATGTGATGCCAAGTTGGCATCACACAATGCATGAGGGGGGTGGCCAAGTGAGGTTGCTTAGGCAACAAAATTTGTATCCAAATCTCATTTGAATTTCATTTGTATATTTATTACATTTGGAATTTTATTTCAAATTAATTAAGATGCTATCTCAAATTTCATTTGAGCCTTCCCTCTAAAATTCATTCTTCCTTAATTAATCAAATTAAATTCTTTAATTTAATTAATTATCATTTGACTTAATTCTTTAAGTTAAACTAGCTTAGTTTCTTAAGTTAAATTCGTTAGCTTAACTCTTTAAGTTAATTTGACCAATTGATAGTTATGTTGGCACCAAATAATTAATTCCTTAATTAGTGGTCTAATTTAACAACTAATTTAATACTTAAATCAATCAAGCCAAAATTGACCCTCAAAGTTGGCCACAAAAATGGGTCCACTGGAAGACACCATTTTCTAACAAATTAGAATTTCTCTTCATTAATTAGGAAGCTAATTAGATTTTGTGTGTAAACTAATAGATTTTATCATTCATTGGACATGGGCTCATAACTTCTTGTGATTTTTGAATATCTTATATTCATTCTAGTTTAAAACTCCTTTTAAACTAGTCGACTCAATTCAATTAATCTCATTAATTAAAGAGTACTCAATTTCTATAGTTGATGTCCAATCTCAAGCCCATGGGGCCCCACTAATTAGCCGAAATAGTTATTATGGAGAACCATCATCGCTTTACGTGTGCCGTGCAAATACGATCCTTTCGTCTCCTATATCCCAAAAGAGACTTAGGGCAAGATATTTGTCGGCTTCTTAATAGCCTCAATACTATGTCTCTATTTTCAATGTTTGATCCCTGTTGTATGACCTCACCTTTGGAAAACTCCTTTTTCAAATTGTTACATCACTTTGTGTAAGGATTTCTTGGAATCGATCATTATAGAAAACGTAGGAGATGTACTTGCTTTTCACAATAGTGAGGAGTCAAATTCCATTTTGAATCTCACAAACCTCCATGCCAAGTAGCTCATACCCAATCTCATCCCGAAAGTCCCTCTAGGTGGTCAAGGATGAATCAAAGCATGAGGATCGGACACAAGGTTACTACGGATCTTTAGGTCAAAGGACTAATAATATACACTAGCGTTAGCAGGAGAACTAGCCACTACCTACTTGCCACTTCGGCTATCTAGTGGATTCTTCGGTGGGTTTTCAGTGCCTTGTTTTTTAATAAACACCCACTGACATGCGCCCGTATCTCAAAGTTGCTCATGGAACGGAGCAATTTCCAACCCTTGAATTTATGCATTGTTAGTGCAAGTCTATCTGGATCTTAGATGCCCCGTCTCATAAGATCCTATGATTTGGAAGATTTAAGATCACGACTGTGTGAGATTTATTTCATACTCACCAAACCAAGTTCCGTAGTCATAAATGCTAGTGAAGTGAAACAAATCATAAGATGAAAATAACCATATAAAGAATATCATTCATTCAAGATTGTACCACAAGTGAAATAGTTTACAAGGCCAATTTTATTGGCTTGCAAGACATTATTCCAACAGATATGCAAGTATCGTATTAGTGAGCCACCAAAATTGCATTTTCCTATGATTGGACATTATGTCTAATTTCATTGCTGTAGAAATCATGAGTTTAAATTATGATTTCACAAGAAGATACATAAATTGGTCTTGTTGCACTGTAGAGATCCTTGATGAATTTTGCAATGTCTCTTTTAGGGTGAATTCCCATGAGGTTTGTAATCCTAAGAACCCAAATTGAAAGTGGTAAAAGCCGTTAATACCATCACAACATTGTGGAAAAAAATAAGGCAATGTCAAAATTAAAAGTGGAGAGACCTTCTTAGGGAAGGGGCCTCTGTGCGACATTTTAATACTATAATGAGTGTTCATAAGAAACTTCTATGTTTGAAGCTAGATGTTGCCTAATTATACCAAAAATGTCGTTTTTTAGAGGGATGTTTGTAATAAAATTTTTACAGTTGACTGTAAATGCTGGTATATGTAATACTTATATATCATAAATGGGCAAGTGAAATGTGTTGGTAAGAAGCAAGGGTCTATATAATTCTTATATCATAAAAGGGGTGATGTTACAATATATGGATGACAGTTTTTTGCTATATTTGAACATAATTATTTTCCAAATTGCCTCATCTCACCAACACGAGTATTATTTTTCAAAGTTCAACAATATGCTGCCCTCTTGCCAGCTCTACTTATTTCGTGGCCAATTTTTGCTTATGTAGATCTTCATTGCAGCTGATGTAGTGCTGTTCAATACTTGGTTAATTGACCAAATTAGGGCAAAAATGATAATTTTTTTATGAACCAAATGGAGAGAAATTGACCAAAAAATTTGAATCGGTTTTTAGTATTAATTTTTTAAACATTTAAACGACCCAAAAATACTACTTAATTTTGAATTTTTATCATTGTAATTTTCTTTCAGATTCTTGTCGCTTGCATCTCGTCTTCTATATTTTGACCCTCCAATGTTATTATATGAAGTGTTCTGTGGAGAACTTATGTAAATGTTATGAGGAAATATGAGAAATTAGGGAATGTGGCTAAGCACAATGGCCGTAAACAGTTATATTGATGAATAGTAGTGGAAATATTACAAACAACTCCACTTGTGGTTTTGAAACATTACAGATATCCATATCTATGTGAAAGGGGCTTACAGGTAAGACAGCAATTTTTGTCCATGAAATTTAATCAAAATAATTATCTGCTTGCATAATGACAGTTTTGGAAGACTAGTCGACTTTCCTGATAGCATTACAACAGCTACTAATTGAAGGTGGTAAAAAATGTGGATGGAGCAAAGCCTCAAGCAATATATATTTTTTTTGTAACAATGTAATTAGGCCGAACCTTAGGGGTATCTATGTAATTTACCCATGTTTTTTATTCTGTTATTATCAAACCATACCATTTCGGCACCCCACTTTTTCCTTGGTCAAAACATTCAATGCTCTAACTCAATCGGATGAGTTCTCCTTTGTTTCTCTAGTATCTGATGCATGACTGTCACAGAGATTTCTGGGATTTTGTTTTCTAGAGTTAAAAGGTCATCTAAGTTTGGTAAACCATAAGTAGAAGACTGAATTTGGTATTACTATTGGCAAGCTTCATGTTGTGTTTGCTGCATCCACGGTTATCGTTGTGTGATCTGTGATGAACTGTAGCACATGGCAGAATCTGGTGTAGTTTTATTATGCTTCAGGTAATATAAATATTGGAGCACCTTCTAAATTTAAAGCTATTATATTGCTTCTTTTTTTGCTGCAAACTTGTCCTTGTGCCTCCTACTTTACAACCTAAAGAAAGGGCTCTTGTTTCTTTCTTCATCCTCCCTTCAGATCCTGGCTACTTTCTGTGACCTCTTATGTTTTTTGCTCAGGTTCAACAGGCAAGGACTGCAGCTAAGAAAGCTCAACAGCTATTGCTGAATGTTGCCAATAGGAAAAGAAATAAGCAACTAGAAATGGGTGGATTGGTTGTTCTTAAGGCTGTTTATGGAAGTCGCAAAGCTCTTTTGAACATACATAAATATAAAGAAACAGAAGATGATGTGGCATCACAGATCATGGATGTGGCAGTACCCCTAAATTTTCTTGTTAATGACTCTGGGCAACTCAAGGTTTGGGTTTCATATAAATATTTTTGAGCATGTTTTGCATGTGAATGATCATAAAAGGCTAGATGATGAATTTTGTTCAATGCGGCTTGACTATCAAAATTTTTAAGAGCATGTGCTGTAATAGTTTATTTTTCAGTAAAACATATTATGTGGCATTGCTATGGCCCAAGGAGATTCAATTCTTATGGAAAAGAAAAACAAAATATTCATAACAGCTCAATTTATATATGATGGAAGTATTCCATGGCTTCTGGTCTTTCTTATTTTATTCTGTGGGGAACACTGAACCCTGCATCATAAAAAGAGGTGATGAGGAATGATGAAAATGTGGTTGAGATATCCATGCAGTTTGTGAGAGAGATTGAAATATTGAGTGCAGGAATTACTTGGGAAGAACAATAGGTATGAGGTAGACATGATAAAAGGAAGGTTGATGGGGAACCAGAATTTGAGGGCGAAGTTTTATTAAAAAGACATATAATGGAGGATGACTTGTAGCATCTTTTGAACCTTCAATCAACCACCTCATTCTGCTGTCTGGCACCATCCACATGCAAGAGATGAGGAGACAGCTCTGATTTAAGGAGTTTGGATGAAGTGTGGGATTTTAGGAGAGGATGTGAACGACAATCAAGAGACTGCTGTAGGAGGTAAATGGAGGTTAATTGAGCAGAGGCAAGAACTCAGAACTGTTAGCAAAGAAGACCCAAAGCCTTGTAAAATTTTATAAATTGCTAAGCAGTAAAGGTGAAGCGAATAATAAGGGGAGTAGCCCTGGCTTGCTGTAATTGTATGTGCTCTTTTCGAGAAACCTTTGTGGGGAAAAAAGAAAGAAAGGAAGAAAGCTTCTCATATAGTTACGTTCATTTTCTGAGTGCCTTGAAATGATTATTTTTGGTATCTAATTCTTACTCCCTGAAATAGGAATATCACTTGCCATGCATGCTCTTTAGTTGAGGACAAAGGGGCAGAAAAATGTCTTGAACACAGTACTTACATTTGAACATACTTGTGCAGCTACATCAAGGTGTGAAAAAATCTGGAATTATGGGCTTTTGCGATCCTTGTCCAGGAGAACCGAAGCAGTTGTATGTGGAGTATCGCTATACTGGCAATAGATACGAGGTAGCCTAACAGCCTTAATTGTATCTTGTATATGCTTAACTATTTGATTGATGTTTAATATCACTAGTAATTCCAACAGGTTACAGTTGATGATTATGACGAATTGATAATGCCCCAAGAAAGGCACAAAGTTTAAAATGCTGAATTGGACCTCTGTTTGTATTTTGAGAAAATTAGCATGCTCAAGGTATATGGAATTGCAGGAAAGATAGCCCCTTGGCCACCCTTGCTCGCTTATTAAAATTTTGCCTTTAGCTTATCCCTATAAATATTGTATTGTAAGATAATAAATGTCAACTCTTTATTTTTCCAGATTCCATTTAGTGTAATTTTTGGGCCATTGATTCTTTTTCTACGGGATGCTTATTGCCTCCGTTTTGCTGATTTAGAGTAAGCACAGATCAGTCACTTGTGAACGGCCATAATATATTTTGTGGACTTGCACGATAATTTATCCCAGCTAATTTTGATTTAAATGTTGTTGCTGGTATTTGCAGACTTCTTATGAGGTAAAGTACACCATTTTCTTTTTTGGTTTTTTGGGTTTTTCATTATGAGCATGTAGTAGTAATTAGTCGGGCAGCAATAGAATTTCAGCTGTTGATGGGGGTGGGGGCATATGGCATCCGGGAACCTC